>JASDQU010270148.1:0-14071 GCA_032191745.1 Picea mariana
TATGATTCTCCCCCTTTCAAATGGGACCCCTACCCCTTCTTTTATAGGTTAGAAGGAGCTAGGTATTTGGTCAAATGACTGGCCATGCATGGCTGAAAGGTTTAATTCACTTACCCAAAGCTGTGTGTTCCATTAACAACATTCCTTTTTTCATGCTTTTGTAGGTACACGTGAGCTGTCTTGGGTCAGCTAGCATGTACTCACATGCAGTAATGGAGTAGGGTGCGTGGGTTTTTATAAAAGGGGTTTTTAAGAAGAGTTGTTCAGTAGTGTTTTGGAAAAGAAGGAATCTGAGATGGCCTGATGCCAGGTAAGCATGTTTGGTGAAAATTAGGGTTATAAAAGGTGTTTCTCCACTGCCCACGAGCTTCCATAGACCTGACAGAGTCACCCTAACATCATGGACCTTTCTCCATTGTCAACAAGCATTTATTTCCCCGGTGGAGATATCTGCATGCCCTCTCCTACTGTTCACTCTTTTGATAATATCAATTTTATTTCAGCATGATGCCTTGAGCGAGTGGGAGAGGAAGATGTTTGCTTATTTGAAAAATGAGATGGTTAAGGTGGATCCTTTACTAGCTTCATATTTTGGGTTCATGTAGTCCTTTCCACCTTTCCAAATTTCCCTCAAGGTCTTACCAAACCACTAAGCATACACTTCTAACATTTCTCCAAAGTTGTTCTTTTGCGCAGGTTGGGTAGAGGACTCTTCAAAGTGACCATAGGTTCCTTGATGCTTTTTGTGTTGTTTGTGAGTGATGAGTTAGGAACAGAGTTCACTATGTCGCATGATTTGAGTTCGACCATTGTCTTGCTGAACACAACCTTCAAAAGTGAGGAAAAAAAAACTGCAAAATAAAATAAAGCAAAATCGCAAAGATCTATCTAGATATGAAATCATGAAAACAACATACAAACAAAATAGATTATTATTATTATTATTATTACTAGAAATATTGTTTTAGGGCTTGGCCATTAACTGGGAGGGAATCAGGTTCTCCCCTCAGATTCTGTAACCGATAAGTGCCTACCCCAATCTTCTCAGCTACCTAGAAAGGTTCGAGCCACAGATTATGAAACTTNCCTACTTCAAATTTCTTCTCTTTAGCCTTATGTTTATTGAACCATATTTTCACTATCTTTTGGTGAGATAGGAAATTTGACTTAGATTTTTCTCTCTCTTCTTCCATCATGAGCAGAGTGTTGATTCTTTGTTGTATGGTTGATGAATGTTCCTCGCTGAAAAATTGGGCTAGTTGAAGAGATGGAAGATAGAGCCCATTCGGGAGGATGGTTTATTGCCCGTAAACTAGAAAGTACGGGGAATTCCCTATAGATTCCTTGGGTGTGACTCTATCGGCCCATAGAGAGTTATGGAGTATATTATGCCAATTCCTTTGGTTAACTGCAAACGTCTTTTTTAATATCATCACTAGGTTCTTGTTAGTTGATTCTTCCACTCTGTTTCCCTGGGGATAATAATTTTTTGAGTACCGAATTATGATTCCTTTGTCCAGAGAAAAATATATCAAAAGAGTGGAAGAAAAATAAGTAGCATTATCAAAGACCAGGACATAAGGGACGCCAAACCTTGTGATTAGTTGTTGTTCTATGAATTGAATTACTATCTTCTCATTTATATGAGTCATAGGGATGGCCTTTGCCCATTTTGTGAAATAATCGATAGTAGTAAGAATGTACTTGTGTTGTTTTGAAAAGATAGGTGTAATTTCTCCTATGATATCCAACCCCCATTGCTCAAAATGCCTACAAACGGTCACAGGTTGGAGCGGGATTGTTGCTTTCTTCTCCTTCCCTGTGCTCATTTGACAGGTTTTATAGTTTCTAGTGTAGGTATGAGCGTCTTTGAACAAGGTGGTCCAATAATAGCCAGTCCTCATTATCTTATGAGAGGTGGTGTTTCTTGCAAAATTTCCACCAGCAGGGCCATCATGGAGTTCCTTCAGTACTTTTTCTACATCTTCACGTTCGATACATCTTAGAAGTACTCAATCATAATTAATTCAAAAGAGTACCAAATTTAGGAGGTAGTATTGTGCAGATTTTAACCTGAGATCTCTCCTTTCCCTGGGGTTGATATTTTTTGGGCAGGCCCCATGGTGTAGGAGGTAGGTCATATTTTTATACCAAGACTCAGGCCTTAGGAAAATGTATGAAGCTTCCCCACACTATAATTCCATTTCATTCTCCCATCCGGAATCTTCATTTTCTTGGTCCCGGGCTTCAGCTGCCAGCTTGCATAACCCTTTCCCTTTAATTAGCTTGGAAGGTTTTATATCTAGGTCAAATTCCTGAACTATTGCCATCTAGTTCCCTTTTCTTTCGTCCATCTCTTGTTGACTAAATAAGGATCATACTGCAGGGTGAGGCATAATCACTTTGGTCTGGTTCTTGAGGATGTAAGACCTTAAGTGTTTTACTACCTTGTAAACCACATAGGCCTGTTTTTCAACATCAGGATAGTTAAACTCAGATCCTTGGAAATTAGTGCTCATGAATGACACCATATCTTCATTGTTTTCATCATCCTTCTAATTTAATACTGTAGCTAACGATTGGTCGGAGGCGAAAGTGTAGAGGAAGAATTCCCTATTGAAATTGGGACTTCGTAGCATAGGGGCCCAGGATATGGTAGTTTTAATATTGCTGAAAGAATCCTTTAGTTGATCATCCCACTTAAATTAGGTATCTTTGTGAATAATCTTTTGTAAGGGATTGATGATTTCCGCAAAATCGGGATTGAATTTCCTCACAAAATTTATTTTCCCGAAAAAGGATTGCATAGCTTTCTTGTTATGGGATAACGGGAGTTGAGCTATGGCTCTAATCCTTTCTGCGTCTATGGGAATACTTTCTTGGTATATAATATGACCTAACATATTACCTTCCTTGACATCAAAAATGGTTTTCTTTGGATTTAAGGGTATACCTCCGTATTTCCTATACCTTTCAAAAATTTGAGTTAAGTGTTGGATGTGTTCTTCTCTATTATTTGAATACATGGTTACACCATCTAGATACACTACCACACACTTGTTGATTAGTCCCTGAAATGTTGCATCCATGGCCCTTTGGAAATTTTCTCCTGCGTTGATTAACACAAAAGGCATGTGTTTATAAGCAAAGGTTCCCCACTTGGTTTAGAAGGTGGTTTTTAAACGATCTTCCTCCAAAACTAGGACTTGGTTGTAACCTAGGAAACTGTCTAGTAGGGAGAAAATATCTGAGCTAGACAAGGTCTACAGGAGTTGTTCCATTGGTGGGACTAGGTAATTTTCCTTTTCTGAAGCTCTGTTGATATTTCTAAAATCTACGCATAAGCAAATTTCTCCAGAATGTTTCCTCACAGAAACCAGATTCGCTAGCCATGTAGAATGCCTGACCTGAAAAATGAACTTGGCATCTAAAAGTTTCTTTAATTCCTGATACATGAGAGGTTCCAGGGATGGGTGATATTTTTCATAGCTTTTGTTCGAAAGGTTTCACCTCAGGTTTTAACGGTATAGTGTGTTGAATGATGAGGGTATCATAAGTTTTCAGATATCGATAGGACCATGCGAAGACATATTGATATTGTCTGAACAATTTGAGATAAGATTTCCTTTCTTCCTTAGATGTAGTCTTTCTGAGATTCACATTTTTTGGGTTTTCTGGGGTCCCAATATTTATAGTTTCATGTAGAGGATAAGAGTTATCGGTCTTTATGTTTTTAGGTCCCTTAAATCATTCTTTCAGATCAAACGGATTTTCTAGATTATCTATCCCTTTCAGGATTGTGTGAGACTTTGATTTATAAATATGTTGTCCTATCCGAGGATCAGTCTCTATCAATTTCTCTTGGAATACTTCATCGTCAATAGCCAAATCTTTGAAATTTTCTTGGTTAGTCAAGATGTTTATGATATGTTCATCACCTTCAAAGAATTTCCAATTAGAAATGTTATTAGGCACCAATGGTTTATAGAGAATCTCCATAGTGAATTGGGAGGCTTCATAATCCTCTAGAGGTGATGGCCTGGAAGCAGTTGTGGCCAAGGCGTCAGCAAGAATATTCTTTTCTTCGGGGATCGCTGTAATATTGAAGGCATCAAAATTCTCTACTAACCTATGCACCTCCTGTTGATAGTTCCTTAGGTGAGGAGAATTGCCATGTATAGTATTCCTTACTTGTCTAACGATGATTTCAGAATCTCTGAAAACCTTCAATTCTTTGACATTCAAGTCTATAGATTTCTTTAATCCTTGTGCTAGAGATTCATATTCGACAGTGTTTTTTGTACATTCAAATTCTAACCTACAAGATAGGAAATGGTGTATAAATTTAGGATAAATGAGGATGAAACCTGCTCCTAACCCTTCTTACGATTTAGATCCATCAAAATATAAGGTCCAAATTTGTGAACGACAATCACCCTTTTCTTTTTTCTTATTAATTTCTTGTTCTCCTATCCCTTGTTCTGTAATCTCTAGCATAGGGTCTTGATAGAAAAGGGTTTCTTCTATCGGTATAGAAGACTTCTCTTGGAAAACCAGTTCAAAGTTTTGAGTGAGGGGAATGTCAGACAAGAGAGGAGCAAAGTTTCTGAAGTGGGATTCACAGGAATAATTTCCCAAAATGGGGAAATCTGTGGACGAGGGTTCATTTGGGATTTCTAGATTAGTGACCATGTGTTTCAAATATCTCTCCCTATCGATTCTGATCATGTTCTTGTAACCCTTCAGTGGTAGCCAAAGGTGTGCCCAGTCTATACTTAAATATATGTTTATCTTTTCAGACCAATCTTGACTTAGTAATAACTCATAGGCCTCTAGAATATATACCACAATGATGGCAATCACTTGCACAAACTTAGGATGTGTTGCTATCCTGATCATTACATATTTGAGTTCTCCCATGACCTTGACCTGGGTTCTGTCTAGTTGTATGACATGTTTATCACTGCTGAGAGGAACGCCATTTAATTTTTTCAAATAGATAGTGGCATAACATTGGAAGACACCCCAGAATCTACCAAACAATTGTGAAGGTTTCTATTGAAGACTTCAAACATTAAGAGGAATGGTGGGACAAAAGGTTTTTCCTTTCTATATTCCAAGCAGGTGTTCACAGTTGGTTTGATCACCATATCTGTGGGAGATAGAGTTATTTCTTGACCATTTCCCGTGGTCGGGTTTTATACTAAGTTCAATGCTTGTAACAGAATGTCCTTCTGCTAAAGAATCCTGCATATGTCCATAATTGATATATTAGCCTTTAACTTCTTCAAATATTCGACTACGTTGTAATCCAATTTGGGTGATTCCCGGGTATGGATGCTTATAGGGTTTTTTCCAAGAGTGAAAGGTGTTTTCAGGTGGTTGGTGGGTGGCAGTGATATCTTTCGAGCCAGGAGGACCCTTACTACATGTCTGTATCATTGAAACTTTTGTGGGTTGTTTCTGAGAGTCAAATAAGTCGTCAGAAGGCATGATCAGGTCAGGATCCCATATCAACATGGTTTTATTTGGTAGTGGATCAATCTATTCCTAGTCAATATTATTCATAGCCGAACTGCTTGGTTGTTTGGTTAGGGAGACTTTGTCTAGAAATCGATTGGCCATCAAATTCATGGCATGCACCCATTGAGGGAAGTCTCTTTCAGAGTGGTCTTCCTGGTGATAAGTACAGAAAGAATGAGATGCAACATTCCCTAGATCAATATTTAAGTCAGCTTTGAAAGGTTCAATTGCCTTTAACGGTGGGTTCCTCTTAAAGAAAGGCTTGTAGGGCCTTTGGCCTTGGTTTCCCTCCCCTGCATTCCTCTTCATGTATATGATCTCATTTTATAATTTTTTAACCATGCATTGTCGGAATTCTATGTCTCTATTACCCATATTGGGAGTTTTCTCTGTTTTCTTCCCCAATGGTCTAGTAAAAAGGAGTCCTCTCCTAGGAGGAAAATGAGATTATTTCTTAACTAGAGAGACCTAGCCCTCCTTACACCCTTTCATCTAGAATTCTATCGTTTTGGCTTCTTCAAAATTTTAGCCCAGGGTTCGCTTGGTGGCACTTATTACAAACATAGAAATAGAAGCCGGGAGCGCGTTAGCGTAAACCTTGATTTGTAATTCCTGGGTTGGTTTTGCTTCAGGATGAAACTTGTTTAAGATGGTTGTGAATATTTGATTGAAATATTCGACTCTTTCTTTTGAACTGATCGTGGTGGAGAATAACTCATCCATCAAAGCTCCCGTATTAGTTTCCTCTGTAAATTTATCTAGAAATTATTTCTGGAACTTGGTCCATCTAGTTATAGATCCTATTGGCATGATAAAATACCACGTGGAATATAAATTTTCAAACATGTAGGAAAAAATTCTGCAAACTACGTCTTCATGTTGAATGTTCATAAGTCTGATTGCTAGTACAAATTTCTTGATATGATCTTTAGGAAATCCATAGGTTTCGGGATCGAACTTAGGTAACAACTTCTCTAAATGTCAGGGAAGGTTATGGATGGGTCCCAGGAGGGCCAAAGAATCTCTGGCTAACCAGGGTTGATTGTTCAGAGGCGGGTTCCCCCTTTCATCATTATGGTCATTTTTTCCTTCCATATCTTCAGACTCTATGTTAAAATCCTCTTCTTCCGAGAAATCGTCTGGTTCCGAGAAATCGTCGACTGGCATTTTGGGTATCAAATCAAGAGGTTCTTGGATTTCGGTAATCATGAAATCTATTAAGTATTCTACAAAGTGTACGAAAGCCTCGTCAGGAGTGCTAACCACCGGTCTTCTTTGATTTTTTATTCGAGGGAGTATGGGAGCTAAGGACAATGCACTGATCTTTCGAACGTAGGCTCTTGTGATTCTTCTGAATTGATTTACTTCCTTGTGAGGAAGGGCGTAAGGTATTTCAAGGTGAAAAGGTTCTTCCTCAAGCTAGGGTGAGTTACTCATTCCAAGAGTTTCCAACATGTGTGGGTTATCTTAGGAAAGAATAGCCATGCATGTGGGCTATTTTGAATCTATAGGATGTTTGAAACACTCTGTAGAATATATATCCAACCATTCATTCTCAAGCCCTCATTCTAGCACCAATTCTATTGATGGGTCTTAAATCCCTAGTTCAATAGTAGGAACCAAACCCGCCACCTAGGCCCAATTATACTCTACAACGTTTGGAATGGAATGGTTCTCCAGATCTTATGATCCATCCAATTAATCGATGGGCTTTAATGTTTTCTTGTGAAGGCTCTTTCTTCAGTTTGGACTATCACTTTTGTATTTTCCCTTGGGTGGGACCAATGTGAGGTGTAAGCCGGTATAAACCAATTTAGCAACAAAACAAAATTAAGTTCTAACTACTTAGGAAGAGGTTGAGCTTGGGATAACCCACTACTCAAACATGCAGATGACAATTATATACCATAGGCCTAGTACTAATACATTAACCATGTGAGCATCCAATTACTGTCTGAGATTACTATTTATTAGAAAGAAAAACACATTATGCAATAAGATAACGGCAAGAAAAATAATTCATCTACCATAATCATTCATCACATAATCTCATAATGATTCATCATATTCATCATTAAAGAAACGAACAACAAAGCATTGCACTAGATAACTTGAAAATAAATTGGACAACTCTTACTTAATACATCTATTCATGAAACAAGATATGAAACAGTTCTTCTCTGCATCCACTCACACATGCATTTGATGAAAATAATTGTCTTTGGTCTAGAAGGACTTCTCAATTCATAGCAGCTTCAAAATAATTCTTAACAACCAGAAAGAAAGAGTTCTTGCAACAACCATTGACCCTTAACTAATTGGTCGATGTATTTATTTATAATTTAAAGTTCAATTGAAAATAATGGCTAAATGCAGTTTAAGAAAAATAAAAAATCGCCATGTGGCATCATCTTCTAACAGTTTCTTTAATAGTCAACTTAGGATATCACTCAAAAGGGTGACTTTTCTCGTATTTCGACCAACTAAGAAACAATTCTTTGCATGCCTGGGCCCATGGAAATCTGTGATGTTCCATCGGAGCCGCGTAAAATCCTCTGACATCCATCACATGCATCTGATATTTCACCAGAATGGTGTTTAACTACTGTAGCACAGTCTGATATCTGATCGGATGTTCCATAAACCTTTTCACTTGTCCTGGAGCTGTATCGGTCACTTTCACTATCTCTTTGGCCCATAATGCATCTTGCCTGGTGTGCGATTTGACTACGTCACATAGGTTGGCAAATTCGTTGGGGGTGCCAAACTAGGGCAGTCTGATATCCTTCATCACTTTGTGGATTTTACCCCAATTTTTTTTTCATTTGGCCCACTGCTCTTGAATATCTCGGTGTGGTTCCTGCGGCATCTTAGCCCAATACTTAGCTGACATTTTCATGCAATCGAGACTTCTTTTTCCCAAAATCCAGATGTCGTTTTCTTCTTTATCTTGGCCCTACTGAACTACATCAATGTACTCGAGTCTCTCTATGGCCTTCTGTGCCTTTTCATTCCACCGCTCCATGTCCTTGCGTGTCGCGAGTGACATGAGAGTATCCTCCTAGAATTTGGAAATCTTCGCATTAAAAGAGTGTCTCTCCTTCTTGAACTTGTTGTAGGCATTTTCAAACTCGCTACTTAGGTAAACCATTGCTTGAGTAGTTCCCTGATAGTATTTAGACAGGTAGCGCAAATTTTCTAGTTCCTTTCGGGCAACGGCCAACTCTGTTTCATCTTGTTTGTCTCTGTCCTAGGTGGCTTTCGAGATCGCCTTTTCCATGCCCAGGAGCTCCGATGTTCGGGCATTTTATGTGTTTATCAAGTTCTCCTCTATGGTTATGAGGATGGAGTGATCCAATATGATCCTCCTTTTATTTGTGGTTCTTTGGACGATGGTGTTCCTCTTTCTATCATAAGAGATCGCATAGAGATCTACTACTTCATACACTGGTTCTAGAATTGGTTGATCACTGCATGTTCGTGTGTTTCCTAGACTTCTGATGGTGTGAATTTGTTCAAGATCTGGTTCCTGAACTTCCTTGTTGTGCTCCGAAGGCCTGGCCTCTTCTTGAATCTTATCAGGGATCGGAGTGTCAAGCGCAATAGAGGTGTTAGGAGTGGGTTCAATACTTACTTGTGCATCGATCATTAAAACATCGACATCCTTTTGCAAGAATCCTTCCTTTGGCTCGCCCAATTTTGACTTGTCGTTCAGATTGTCTTCTCAATTATTCAACGCATCAGGCATATTTTTGTCGAGGTCGCTTTCAAATTCCTTTTCCTTTTATGGAATTTCCTAGTTTTGAACCTCGAGAGTAGAATAAGAAGTCTTCTCGGGTCCCTTTTCTTATTGGACATGCACAGGAGTTCTTTGAGATGCTTTTGGGCTCTCATCATCACTGTATACATTGATGAAATTGGTCAGAGGGTTAGGAGTAGTTATTTCTACTGATACCCAACCTATCTCTGGTTGAGTTGTCAAGCCTGCTGGTGAATTGGCCAGTGGTGTTGTGGATTCATGGTCATTTGACCCATTGGTGTTATCAAGGTTTATGAAATCAGGGTCGCTTAGCTACATCGAGATTTCTTCGAGGCTATCAGTAGGAATCCTTGGCAACCTGACAAGGTCCAGGTTGTCCTGCATCCGCTTCATTAACAACTAGGCTTGTTGATAAAGGAGTGACCCGCTCTCTTGTGCATTCTGCGTCTTGGGGAGATGCATATCCTGTACTAGAGTTTCCTGGGATATCTATGTTGTTTCGGTATTTTCTTGAGAATATTCCATCGCTTCGACTGATTCAGATATTATCCTTTCTTCTCTGGCCCCGAGGATCTCTTGAGTCAATTGTTCCAAGATTGTTTCTTTCTCATCCAAAATCATGGCCTTAAACCTCGTTTATTTAGGATTATCCATCCTTTCCACCACCTCATCCCAGTATTGAGCATTCTCAATGAAGATTTCATCCTCAAACTGGTCATGGGCATAGGGACAATAAGATGATACCTTTGACACATGCTTCATGACCAGACCTTTGGGATCATGCTTGCAAAAATGACCAGTCTAGAATCAGAACTCTAATTGACTTAATCCTTCTTGCTTGGCCTACACAGTGTCTTGGGCCACATAGAAGACAATATGAAACCCATAAGTTATGAAGGCCTGCATCTTGTCCTTTACCAAAGTGGCGTTGTAGCCCTGAAAAATGGTATAGTAACAAATTTCTCCTAATACTAGTCAATTGGGGACATATACATGTAACATATGGGGTGCTCTTGTGGCACCAAAAACCCTGATGTAGGTCTCAAACTCATCTAGATATCAATGGCCTACCTTTTATACCACCCTTTTGGCTGCATCCGACAGCCTTAGGAATTCTTTCTTGAACAACGGAGAATAAATGCATGCAGTTAACTAGTCACGGATGAGAGAATAAGATTTCTTGTACCTATTTTCCCAAAGGATGTTGAAGTATACATGGACCAAGAGCTCATAGGAATTCTAGCTTAAGTTCATTCCAACAAAGAGGTTCTTGGCACAGACAAAGTTTAATAGATACGAGGCCATGTAGAAGAAAGGGGTTTCTCCCTCTTTTGGTGTCTAAGTTTATCGTATGCAAGTGCTCAAATATTTGGAGATGATTTCACCCCAATTAAAACCTATATTAGAAATGGCTACAGTATAATCTAGAGGCATCCATGCCTCTGAAAACCTGGTGCAGTCTTTCTCCCCATGCAATCGACAGNCATAATCTTTTTGGTGTCGTGCTTCTGATATAAATCAAAACAAATTCAGTGCTTAAACATTCTTCCGGCTCCCTGAGCTTGTAGTAACTCTGAACTTCTACTGGGAGGAAAACCCTGATGCATCCACCATTGTCTTTGTTAATCAAACACCTCTGTGTGTTAGTGTGATGAATAAGCCATTTCAAGAGTTTGATTCAAGGAAATAAAAGAGTCCTACTTTCCACCGTGTGAAAATAATCCTTGTGGACATTCGGGATAACTTCCTCATTGAGTTTTCTCATATCAAGATCCTTGTGTGAGGCATACTCAAGGGTTTCCTCCTTCTTGATTTTCTTAAGCAGTTCTTCCCAACAAGGGAATATTTTTTTGGTCCTGATATTTGCCTCTGTGTCTCCAAAGGCCGGGGGCTGGACGAAGGCCTTCTTGGTGGCTGTCTTGATTATGGGCACTTGCTTTGGAGAGAATTCCAATTGCCTTGCGACTATTGGGGAGGAACCTTCTCTTGCCTCTGGTTCTTGTGGATTTGGTTCCCTTGGGAATTTCTTGGTGGTGGGTTTCTTTGGAGGCATTATTCCTACAACTAAAAATGATGTTTTAGAAATGTGTACATAATAAAGTTTGACAAAATCCTATGAATTGAAGCGTAAAACATCCATAATCTAGTACATACCTGTAGTGCTTGCTAAAATTGTTGTTTTAATACTCACTAGACCTTGGAAGCTTTCTCCAACTCACTTGTCTTTCTTTTCTGGGTGCTCTGAACTTATTTGCACGTAGAATGAGCTCATACATAATGAATCAAAAGAATATAATGGGAGATATCCTACCAATCATATCAACCAATTAATACAAGTAATGGATGCAATTCAGAACAACCTACCGTCAAATCTCTGCAAATAAATTCTATGTTGGTTGATGATGGGGGTGCGGGGGGAGGTGCATCATATCAGTAGGTTTAAATGGTCCTTTTGGTTTATGCATGAATTAGAAACTGATGCGTGATCCTGGAATTAATTAATCTTTTAAATATGTCATATCAAGCGTATCTTAGAGCTAGAACGTCCCATCACGTCGCATTTCTCAGTGGACGGGTTGGGGATCGGTGACACCTTGCATATGTTTCTGTTCGTATCCTTCTTAGAAAACTTCCGATGATGATAACATTTTGACAGTCGGCGATCAATGATATCCTTCCTTCACTTGCGTGATGCTTACTTTCTTCAAAATGTTACAACACCAACGAGGGTCGGTCATCGGCGACATTTCTTACATAACGTTGTTATTGGATAAATCGGTGAATGAGGACATAAACTAATCTCCCTAGATCCACCTGGATATAGAACAAAACAAAAAAGGACATGACACTTTCACTAGGTTGCTACCATTGAATTTATCACCAAAGAAGGAGTGTATGACATACCTTTATATATCGCTTCCTTATATCCTTGTTAACCCTGCTTCACTCTGGTGCTCTTGTGATATCATATCTAGAATGACACAAACCAACCAAATTTAAAGTAGAAATTGTAGATTCAATGGAAACATAAACATGTGATCAAGGAGTCGTGTAATAAAATACTAATGATTTTATGGAAAAGAAACATTTCGTTGTATCATATTAAGTAAAAGTTTAAGATACAACCATATTGCCTTGATGTCGCACGTTCCCTTTCAGTGGTCCTTTGTTCCAACACACACATACACTTGCTCTAAATTTGCATGAAGATAATCCACAAATCTTGATGGACAAATGGAGACCTCAAGCATCAATTGTATCAGGATTCTTCACATAGACTTCAGCCTATTCTTTGCTCAATCTTGCTTGAACTTGATTAACCTTTTCCATGATAAATCCATTATTATATAGGAGAATATGAAGTGGTTACTAGGATGAGGATGATCCCACCAAATCAGAAAATAAATTAAGATCACAACCATATGGACGCCACCTCACATTCTAGAAGATTCTCCTTCTAGAAACTTCATGAATATTCTTCCTTTTCTTAGCTTCAAGTGCTGCCACACCCTACCTATATAGAAGCATGTGGAAATCCTGTAGGCCAAGCATAGAGCAACCTACAAAAATCAAGGATTTTCGCATTGTGTACCACTATCAACTTGCGACGTCATTCTAAAAATGTGCCCTGTAGGGGAAGAACTCAACCATTTTCCTCATGTGAAAGATTGTTTTGGAATCCTAAACACATGCTTATGGGGTCATCATCAGAGTGACCAAAATAATGTGTAACAAAATGCCCCCCAAAGTATCAGGTTGGAACATGTGACAGCCAAAATACTTTGTAAAATGTGTGTGTGTGTCGCAAACAAGGAGCACACCAATCAGGAACCTGCAAAAAATTAAGCATCTGCATAGAATTATACCATTTATGAGGTAGGAATTACCATGCTCAAATTACAAGTGATTGAAATCATAAATTCAAGGCATGGCCACCAATCGTACACCGTGGATCCATGTCATAAAAATTCTACATAGCCACCAAAAATACATCGTGGATCTATGTATTAGAAAGTGTAAATTTAGACACAGCCATGAGACATACAAAGTGGATCTATGTGTCAATTCAAATCATGAATACTCCATCTCAACCTGGCCCAAAAAGATAAGATCCATCATCTTCAATCCTGTTGTCTATAAATATGAATCTAACCATGCGATTACAGGTGTTGAAGTCGAACATGGTAGAAACCACTTGATTACCAGTCATTGATGAAAACCGTTAACAAGTACGAGGGAAATCACCATTGATGTCAATGCCTCCCAAGGTACCTTAGTACAATCCAATGAATGTGAATAAATGAGCTAAAGTCGAACACTCGATGAAATCTCTCGATCAGGGACCAATGATGTGAATCCATTGTCGAGAGCAAAGAAGCCTACCACTGAGACATGTAGGCTCTAAGGTACTAAACGATTTCTAAGTCTTGCTCCCAGATGATGAGTTGAAGTCAACAGGAAAAAGACTCATCAAAGGAGGGCCTTGATGTATCCCCCATCAGTGACATGAAATAAGTAACATATTAAGGGTAGATCAAAGTAGGAAAATGATTCAAAACTGACACAGAGAAGGCCGACATGGTAAGAAATGACAATGCAGATGGCCAACTTGAAGGAGGGCTTGTTTGGACTTCTCTTGAACATATGAATGACATGACACTAGTCTTGACAGCATTGACTCAAAAACAACCCAAGATACGAATTCGATGAAGGCCAGACAAGATACAAATGGATTTCCCAACCCATATTCAAATGACAAAAAGGGTGTCATGTTCAAGAGAGACTAGT
>JASDQU010270150.1:1970-15375 GCA_032191745.1 Picea mariana
TTGGTTGCAAGATAGACAAGCACCAGATTTATAGGGGGCTATGATTCCACGAGATAGGGGGTTTAAGGAGCTAAGCCATTTTATCATATTTTTATTTACCCATAATTGCTTGATTGAGAGAAGGGGTTACACGAGCTTCTTGGGGGAAGGCCATGTGGTTCTTCATTCCCAAGTAAATATATAAACCCATCTTGTGGGTTGTTTGGGGGTTCTTCTTGTTCTTCTTCACTCACTCTATTCATTCATTACTCTTGGGTCCACACTCTCCATTCTGTTCATTTTTTCACTCATTCATTCTTGTTGTTGGAACGAGACCTTGGGGGCGAATTATTGAAGAGGAAGCCATTGTTTGTTGGTTGTAGCATGACTAGTGTGTTCCAACCATGAATTAATTCCTGCATGCTTGATACACATTGGCATGTACTAAATTTTATTCATAGCTGCAAGTCCTGAGAGTCCCAACATGGATATTCTTGATGAGATGCATTGGAGCCATGGAAGGAGGTGGAGAGCTTGAGGGAATGCATGACAGACAAGCGGGTCCATTATCTTTGGTTGTGCAGGCTAGAGAGAAGAAAGCTGGTGTACCATGAATTTTTGTGTGTTGATGATGCAGGAGCATCGCCCACGTCAAGCGAGCCAGCGCAAAAGCGGGAGACAGGTGGACAAGCCAGCGCGATTTCTTTTTGAATTTCACCTTGATATTGTTGCGCAAGTCTTTAATGAAGACATTTATGAAAGCGCACTTTGTATATTGTAATGGACCTTGAGCGGATAGCTCACATCCTTAGGTAGATGAGGCATTTAATAGAGTTAATGTTGTTAGATAGGAAATTTAATTCTAGATTTGATAGCTTTAGAGCTCGAGAGGGAAACGGGATATAGACACCCTTCTTTGTACATTGTATTATTATTGAGAGCATTCGGAAGAGAAGAGAAAGCAGAGAAGTGTATGAAGAACACGCATGTACAGATATTGAATTAATAGGAAAGCTTTGATTTAATTCCATGGCTATGTTATTCTCTGTGTATTGTTGATACTATGCTCATGAATGTTTGTTTCTTGTCATACATTTGCTTTTATATGTTGTGTATGTGATTTCATGGTTAAATTGAAGTATGTGAGAACCAGGAGTTAGTTTCAATTGTTTCTCTATCTCGAACCAGAGAATTCCTGGAAGGAGTGCAGTTGAATCGTCCGCAAGGAGTGCGTTGACAGAAGGGTCCAGATAGAGAGAAATTTTGTTCTAAGTTCTCGAAGTGCAGGTTTGGCACCGGAGCCGTGCAAGGTGTGTGCAGGCTAGAAGAAGACTCAGAGTTGCGATTCTGAGTTAAGGGAGTGAAAGACTGCTGCTGTGGGTGTGCGTAGAGTCGAGAAGACTTCATCACTTAGCAGTGACTGAAGATTTGTCACAAGGAGTGGTGCAAGAATTTCTTCCTGAGAGACTCGAAGTCGTATAAGCTCAGTAGGGATAGGCCTTCAAAGGTTGTTGAAGGGCAGTGGAGAGAAGTTGCATGAGCAGTTTGCAAGGAAGTGACGCAGATTGACGAACAAGTCTCGAGGAGAGACATTTCTTGTTTGAGGATTGTGCCAGGAGAAAAGTGGACGGTTGGTACTCTTCGTGGAGAATCTGCGAGTTTCGGTAACTCGTTGGATATCTCCCAGTTGCAGGAAAGTTGAAGTGCACGCGGGGAAAGTTCTCAGTTCAGGAGGGCAGAGCATGGATACAGGTTGGCGGGTGTTGTATTATCCGAGAGATCGCCCATCGGGATCTCGTGAGAATAGCGTCGGAGAGTTGGAAGCGGGAGTCACGATAGTGCGAGAAGCGAAGTCCCGATGGTTGTGTGGATTGTGTGGGCTACAGCAAGGTGATGTGACAAGTGATGCGAGATATCGGCGTATCGGCATCTCGGATATCGGGAGTCGTGGAAGGAGGCCTTTAGTCTCTCAGAGAAGCGAAGTCGCAAGAGAGCGAGGTCGCGAGACTGGCATTTCGGCATGTTGCGTATCGACTGTTGGAATATAAAGTGTTGGCCGTCGCGAGTCGCGAAGTCACGACAAAGGTAGAAGTCCCGACAAGGGAAAAGTCAGCGATTTGACTAACGTATCGGGTCTCAGGGATTCGAGAGTCCCGAAATCAACCGAGAACTCGCTAAGTAGTGAAGTTCCAATCCTCCGAAAGGGAGAAGTGAGGGTCGCGTGAAGTAGAACCTGTGGGGTGCAGAATTCCCGATTGGGAATTAGAAGAACCGTTGAATTCTTCGGGCCGTGAGTAAAAGAAGGTCCTGGAGGAACGCGGTCGTACTCTGAGGAGTGCGGGTTGCGTCAGTTGTGGTATCAGAGCGGGATTTCTTTGTTTTCTATAGCAGAGAAAGAGGATACATCATGCCACCCAGAAGAGAAAGGTAGTCACCAGACCCAAAATACAGGGAGGTGCGAAGAAGAGGTAGGCCAGCAGGAAATCCAGAAATGGAGCGGTAGATGAGAGATCTCCGAGAAAGGCTTGAGGAGATGGAGACTGCACAAAGACGCAAAGTTGGTGCTGGGGATCTTAGCGATTCTGAAGTTGAAGAAGAAGCTGGACATGAAGAGGAGGTCACAGCAGAAGACGCATCAACCGAGAGGTTGATCAAAGCCATTGCCAGGATGGGTGCGAAGGCGAAGATGGATATTCCCATCTATGAAGGAAATCTGGATGCAGAAGAGATGTTAGATTGGATAAGAGCTCTTGACACATACTTCGATTATGAAGATGTGGAAGAAGATAAGAAATTCAAGCATGCAGTTACGCGCTTGAAAGGAAATGCAGCATTGTTGTGGGACGAGCTACAAGCTGATAGATGTTGCAAAGGAAAACAAAAGATCAAAAGTTGGGATCGAATGATCGCGAAGATGAAGGCGAAGTTCATCCCAAGGGATTACCAAATCACTCTATTCAGGTGAATGCAGAACCTGAGACAGAAGCTGATGACAGTCAAGGAATATACTAAAGAGTTCTATCGACTGAACATCAGAGAAGGTCATCGGGAGAGTGATGATGAGAAGGTGGCGAGATATCTGAATGGTTTGAGATATGACATTCTGGATGAATTGAGCATGCTTACCATCCGAGCTGTGGAAGATTCTTACCAATTGGCTCTGAAAGCCGAGGAGAAGCTAAACCGTAAGTAGGGACAGCGAGGGCGAGGCAGAAGCCAGCCAAGAGGCAAAGGGATTGCCCAGGAAAGAATCCAAAAGCCCAAAGAGGAATGGAAGAAACCTCAGGGTAAGGTTGAAAGAGGTGGAACCTCACAGCAGAGGCAGCCATATGTTGAGCCGAGAGGGCAACAACAGATTGATCAGCGAGGGGATTATGCTGATGCAAACACTCTTCCTTGTACTAGAGGTCGAGGTAGAGGAAGAGGTGGAGTAATCACATGTTTTACATGTGGGAAGAATGGACAAAAGTCATTTGAGTGTCCAGAGAAAAAGAAGGATACAGGGGAAGCTCACATCACAGAAGCGCAGAGGCGTGATGCTGAGAGCGAAGATGCAGACAACGGAAGAGCACTTGGGATGCATAAAGTCCTTTTAACACTTGAGAAGGAGGTGGAAAGCTCAGTGCAAAGGACCAGACTGTTCAGAACAACTTGCACCACTAAGGACAGGAAATGCAAGGTTATTGTGGACAGTGGAAGCAACGATAATCTCGTTTCAACCGAGATGGTGGAGAAACTGGAGCTGGAGACAACTGATCATCCCAGTCCATATAAAGTTTCATGGCTACAGAAAGGACACCAGGTAACTGTTACTAAACAATGCTTGGTTGAGTTCAAAATAGGGGGATATAATGATAAGATCTTGTGCGATGTTATTCCCATGGATGTATGTCATTTGTTGCTGGGTAGACCATGGCAATATGACAGAAATGTGATTCATGATGGGAGAATGAACACATATACTTTAGAGAAGAATGGGAGGACCCATAAATTTCTTCCGACAAAGGATAAGGAGGTGAAGCCGGAAGTAATCAATACGATACTTCTCATGAGTGGGAAGGAGCTTCTTACAGAAATGGAGAAGAAAGAAGATCCACAATTCTTTGTGGTCAGAAAACTGAGAATTGTTCTAAATAGCACGAGAGTGGATGATTTACCAGTTGAAGTTCAGGAACTGCTGGAGGAGTTCGTTGATATCATAGTGGATGAATTACCTCATTCGTTACCACCGATGAGAAGTGTGAGTCATCACATAGAACTCATACCAGGAGCAATTTTACCGAATAAAGCCGCATACAGGTTGACGCCGTAAGAAAATGAGGAGGTCAAAAGACAGGTCCAGGATTTGATGGACAAAGGATTAGTCAGGGAGAGATTGAGTCCATGTGCTGTACTGACAGTGCTTAGTCCGAAGAAAGACAGAGGCTGGAGGATGTGTACCGACTCAAGAGCGATCAACAAGATAACCATCAGGTACAGTTTTCCACTGCCAAGAATGGATGATCTGATGGATTGCCTGAGTGGGGCAAATTATTTTTCAAAGATAGATTTGAAAAGCGGTTATCACCAGATTCGCATGAGGGAAGGTGATGAGTGGAAGACAGCTTTCAAAACGAACGAAGGTTTGTACGAATGGCTAGTCATTCCATTTGGCTTGACGAATGCACCAAGTACTTTTATGAGGCTGATGAATGAAGTCCTGAGGGAGTTCATCGGGAAGTTCGTCATTGTTTATTTGGACGACATACTGATTTACAACAAATTAGAGGCTGAGCATTTGAAGCATTTGGCCATTGTGATGAGGAAGCTATAGCAGGAGAAGCTGTTGATCAACGTGAAGAAATGTTCGTTCATGAATACAGAGCTCATTTATTTTGGTTTTGTGATTTCGGCGAATGAGTTGAGGATGGACCCAGAGAAGGTGGAAGTGATAAAAAANCATTGTTTATTTGGACGACATACTGATTTACAACAAATTAGAGGCTGAGCATTTGAAGCATTTGGCCATTGTGATGAGGAAGCTATAGCAGGAGAAGTTGTTGATCAACGTGAAGAAATGTTCGTTCATGAATACAGAGCTCATTTATTTTGGTTTTGTGATTTCGGCGAATGAGTTGAGGATGGACCCAGAGAAGGTGGAAGTGATAAAAAATTGTCCATCACCGAGAAATATTTTCGAGGTGAGAAGTTTCCATGGTTTGGCCAGTTTCTACAGAAAGTTCATTAGCAATTTCAGTGGAATTAGCATAGTGATGATGGACACAGTGAATAAGCGGCATAAGACTTTTCATTGGACAACTGAGGCAGAGGAGAGCTTCAATCTGTTGAAGCGAAAGATCATAGAGAAACCAGTGTTGGTGTTGCCAGATTTTCAGAAGACGTTTCAGGTGAAATGTGATGCTAGTGGGTATGCCATAGGAGCGGTCTTAAGTCAGGATGACAGGCCAGTTGCATATTTCAGCGAGAATTTGGATGAAGCGAAGCTGAAATACTCCACATATGATAAGTAATTTTATGCTATCATACAAGCGTTGAAGAAGTGGAGGCATTGCTTGATCCCAAGGGAATTCATTTTGTACAGTGATAATCATGCATTACAGTTTGTGACTCAACAGGAGAAGTTGAATTAGAAACATGCAAAATGGGTTGAGTATATGCAAAATTTCACGTTTGTAATTAAACACATTTCGGGTACTGCTAACAAAGTGGCTGATGCTTTGAGCAGGAAATGTTTGTTGCTGCAGGAGTTCCGAGTCAAAACATTGGGTTTTGAAAATCTCAGGGATATGTATGCCGAAGAGGCAGATTTTGGCGAAGCGTATGAAGCAGCTGAGAATCCAGTTCTCAGATATCAGAGTCCTTGGATAGATTATATGATCCAAGAGGGATTGTTGTTCAGAGGCAATCAACTGTGTATTCCGAATTGCTCCATGAGGGAGAACCTGTTGAAGGAGAAGCACAATGGAGGTTTGGCCGGACATTTTGGCCATGACAAAACATTTGCGAAGTTAGGCGAATCATATTTTTGGCCAGGGATGTGTGTGGATGTTAAAAGGTTTGTTGACAGATGCCGGATTTGTCAGCATTCAAAGGGAAGAAAGCAGAATGCAGGTTTTTATCAGCCATTGCCCATACCAGAGAGGCCATGGGAAGCGATAAACATGGATTTTGTATTGGGATTGCCGAGGACGCAAAGAGGAGTTGATTCTATCTTTGTGGTCGTGGACAGGTTTTCAAAGATGGCACATTTCATACCATGCCAAAAGACCATTGATGCRWTGCACATCGCAAACTTGTTTTTCAAAGAGATTGTTAGACTTCATGGATTGCCGAAAAGTATTGTTTCGGACAGGGACACGAAGTTCATAGGCCATTTTTGGAGGACGCTATGGAAGAAGCTAGGAACTAATCTAGCATTTAGTTTTTCTTATCATCCTCAGACGGATGGAGAGATGGAAGTCGTCAACAGAAGTCTAGGAGATTTGTTGAGAAGCTTGGTGACAGAGCACCACAACAGTTGGGATAATGTGTTGCCACAGACAGAATTCGCGTACAATGATTCGGTGAATCGGAGTACAGGAAAAATTCCATTTCAGGTTGTATATGGGATGCATCCAAGAGGAGTTTCTGAATTACGGGATTCAGAACAGACTGCGACTAGTAGCGCTAGTGTAGAAGACTTCGCTGAGGCGATGCAGGAACATCACAATTAGGTGAAGCAGCGACTGATGAATTCAAATCAGGAATACAAACGCAGAGTGGATCAGCATCGGAGACAACTTTAGTTTGAAGTTGGTGATCTAGTTCTGGTGCATCTGAGGAAAGAAATGTTCCCAAGGGGAACGTACAATAAGATGAAAATGAAGAAAATTGGACCATGCAGAGTCCTGAAGAAATTCGGAGAGAATGCATATGAGATTGAGTTGCCGGATGGCATAGGGATATCTCCGATATTCAATATCGCAGACTTATATCCATACAAAGCTGGAGAAGCAGAGGCTGGAACTGAGGAACCAGTGATCCAGTGGATGAAACAAATGCCAGTAGCAAACCAACCGCAGATGAAGTGCATACTGGACACGCGAGTAGGAAAGAAGACTAGGCGAAAGCAATATTTTGAGTATCTGGTCAAATGGAAAAATCACCCAGTGGAGGATGCTAGCTGGGAGACCGAAGCGATGATACAAAAGCATGGACAGACCATGCGGGAGCTCATGGACAGGAGCCCATGAAAATTTTCAAGCGAGGGAGTATGATGCAGGAGCATCGCCCATGTCAAGCGAGCCAACGCGAAAGCGGGAGACAGTTGGACAAGCCAGCGCGATTTCTTTTTGAATTTCACCTTGATATTGTTGCGCAAGTCTTTAATGAAGACATTTATGAAAGCGCACTTTGTGTATTGTAATGGACCTTGAGCGGATAGCTCACGTCCTTAGGTAGATGAGGCATTTAATAGAGTTAATGTTGTTAGATAGGAAATTTAATTCTAGATTTGATAGCTTTAGAGCTCGAGAGGGAAACGGGATATAGACACCCTCCTTTGTACATTGTATTATTATTGAGAGCATTCAGAAGAGAAGAGCAAGCAGAGAAGTGTATGAAGAACACGCATGTACAGATATTGAATTAATAGGAAAGCTTTGATTCAATTCCATGGCTATGTTATTCTCTGTGTATTGTTGATACTATGCTCATGAATGTTTGTTTCTTGTCATACATTTGCTTTGATATGCTATGTATGTGATTTCGTGGTTAAATTGAAGTCTGTGAGAACCAGGAGTTAGTTTCAATTGTTTCTCTATTTCGAACCAGAGAATTCCTGCAAGGAGTGCAATTGAATCATCCGCAAGGAGTGCATTGACAGAAGGGTCCAGATAGAGAGAACTTTTGTTCTAAGTTCTCGAAGTGCAGGTTTGGCACCGGAGCCGTGCAAGGCGTGCGCAGGCTAGAAGAAGACTCAGAGTTGTGATTCTGAGTTAAGGGAGTGAAAGACTGCTGCTGCAGGTGTGCGCAGAGTCGGGAAGACTTCATCACTTAGCAGTGACTGAAGATTTGCCGCAAGGAGTGCGTGTAAGAATTTCTTCTTGAGAGACTCGAAGTCGTATAAGCTCAGGAGGGATAGGCCTTCAAAGGTTGTTGAAGGGCAGTGGAGAGAAGTTGCGTGAGTAGGTTGCAAGGAAGTGACGCAGATTGATGAACAATTCTCGAGGAGAGACATTTCTTGTTCGAGGATTGCGCCAGGAGAAAAGTGGACGGTTGGTACTCTTCGTGGAGAATCTTCGAGTTTCGGTAACTCGTTGGATCTCTCCCAGTTGCAGGAAAGTTGCAGTGCATGCGGGGAAAGTTCTCAGTTCATGAGGGAAGAGTGTGGATACAGGTTGGCGGGTGTTGTATTATCCGAGAGATCGCCCATCGAGATCTCGTGAGAATAGCGTCGGAGAGTTGGCAGCGGGAGTCGCGATAGTGCGAGAAGCGAAGTCCCAACGGTTGCGTGGATTGTGTGGGCCACGGAAAGGTGATGTGACAAGTGATGCAAGATATCAACGTATCGGCATCTCAAATATCGAGAGTCGTGGAAGGAGGCATTTAGTCTCTCAGAGAAGCGAAGTCGCGAGAGAGCGAGGTCGCAAGACTGGCATTTCGGCGCGTCGCGTATCGGCTGTTGGAATCTAAAGTGTTGGCCGTCGCGAGTCGCGAAGTTGCGACGAAGGTAGAAGTCCCGACAAGGGAAAAGTCAGAGATTTGACTGACGTATCGGGTCTCAGGGATTCGAGAGTCCCGAAATCAACCGAGAACTCGCGAAGTAGCGAAGTTCCGATCCTCCGAAAGAGAGAAGTGAGGGTCGCGTGAAGTAGAACCTGTGGGGTGCAGAATTCTCGATTGGGAATTAGAAGAACCATTGAGTTCTTTGGGCTGTGAGTAAAAGAAGGTCCTGGAGGAAAGCAGTCGTACTTCGAGGAGTGCAGGTTGCGTCAGTTGAGGAGCCTATGAGGGCTTGAGTGTTGACTATTTTGGGGAAACTGAGTGACACCCTGGAACCGTCCTTATGGATTCATAGCCCTGGCTCAGGGGTGACATTTCTGTTGAGATTTGGAACAATAGTGTCTATGGTTGGGTGGAACATCCTTGGTCTGCAACCAGTTAGTGAACCATTTTGATTAAGAAAGGTTCTCTCTGTCATGCGTTTCTCTATTGTATATTTATTTCTGTTGTGTATGAATTATTGTCTATTAGATTCGTATGTTATAACATGCATGCTTGTTGGTTATTATTATGCATGGAATGTTTAAACATTCTTTATAATGTAGCATGAATACTTATTGTTGCATGTTTTTTTATCAAGTTTCTTTCATGCTTCTTTAATAATTAAATGGTATCCTAATTCAATTTCAGTTTCGAACAGGGTTTTTGAGGAGGTAGCGTGCCCATCCCAGGGGCAGTTGGGTACGTAACAATTAAGACATAAATCATTTCTAGGTTGGTGAGCATTTCCAAGTAGTAGAAATAAAGGTTCGAAGTACATAAATCAACGTTTATAATTGTCCCTACCACACGATTAAAATTCCTAGACATAGAAAAGCTAGGTTCAAGAGACTTCATTGGAGACATTGGAGCAAAAAATTCATCAAATTGATATAACATACCACTCTATATCTTCTCATGTTTCTCAAATCCTTGATATTATCATTCAACACTGGAATGCATTGTGCTAGCAACATGACGAAGTGGATTCTATAAGAGAATAGGTGGAACACATGCAAATTCAAAGGGAGAATCCTCCTCCAGACCTTGTGGAATCTTCATCCAACAATGATTCCTCCCCAACAACAGATCAACATCCAATTGAATTGAAACAAACAACGTAGGTGGAAGAAATGGAAGAACAATAGCCTAATATTGATCCACAGTTGGGTATCTAATATGTTTCAGGATTATATGTATCTTAGGCATATTTAATCGAATTTTCACATACAAATTTTTGAACGTAATGGCTACTAGCAAAGCTCAGTTAAATATTGGGATAGATATACAAGTAGCATGATTGATACCGATGTTATCTTTTCCTCTGGGATGTTTTTCACTCTTTTTTAAACCTTTGTGTGCATTGGCCACCCATTTTTTTATCAATATAATGTTTCATAGTTTTTGTCAAAAAAAAAAGGTCCTTTGATTGAACCTTTACCCAACTGAGCTTATTTAGTATAGATCCTTGCATATGAATTTTTATTAGAAGGATGAGTTGCTAGGCTAGGAATCCTCTACTTCCATGGGAGTAAGGTGGTCCACCGACTAGAGGAATGAGTACTCATTTCCTCTCGGTCGCGGTTGTATGATTGGTTGAGGAAGCATCGACATAGTCTATGGGTTCCTTGTCAACTATTCTGGTAGGATGTTGACTAGAAAATGTAGTTGCGCCTTAGGAAAAACTATTTTGTGCCCTACTGTTGTTATTCCTAAACAAACAGGACAAAGAAACACTTTTCTCTCTCTTAGCAAAAAATAATGCAGTTTCCAGCACATCTGAAGCCAAGATGGCTAACAGGGGTTTACTCAGGGAAGAATGCTCTTCAAACAGATCATTCTCTATGTAGGATTGACTCGAAAAAAAGCATTGGGTTAGGGAGAAACATTTGTAGATGATTTTGGTATACCATGTAGTCCCTTTTATAGGAATTCCATGTGCATTAAGAGATCCAATTGATAGAACCAATGATTTCTTCGATACAAGCTTCATACTCAAAATCACATACCAGAGTGTGTGAGCTGTGAAATGATATTATCTACCTATCAGCCATGTCTGAGAAGGTGATGATTGTGAATTATTACCAGAGATAAGACCAATTGATCATAAAAGAACATATCATTAACTAATATGATGGCCTTCCCACACCGAAAAATCCATTAAAAACCAGTTTTATCCAAATTCAAATGATTGAAAGACGTGTGGCATACTTTTATTGATCTCTGCTTCAAAGTCAGAGACACATGGAAACTTGGGTGACATCATTGATGACATCAACAAAGTACGATTGAAACATGGAAGGCATACATTGGTCCATGTGGATGCTCGCGTGACACCACTATCAGAGCTAGGTGGAATTTTATTAAACCAGGTGTCTTCCAGTCGACATGAGTCATCTCAGAGTGCTCACGTTGTGGGTAATAGCTGTGAACATATACCTTTTTCCTAATTAGACCACGTAGACATCCAAGTGGATGTTAGGATTCCCATGTGTAGGCTACATCACCCTCCTTTCCTTTCCATACATCTCTAATTAGACGTTGAGTTGTTCTATGGGTGAGTGGCTTCTGGTATTACCTCATCAGTATTGCATCCGCAAGTGAGTGGTTTTTGATGGGTCCTTAGTGATGTGAAACTAATGCAGCATGGCCACATTGCAAAGGCTAAACTGTGTTCGCATCACCAACTCTCATTAAAGGAAGGGTAGGTTTTTGAGTATATATGCATCCTTGACCGTTGAATTTGGTAGTTTGTAGCACCACAATCTCAACTGTAGAACTCATTCACTTCAGCGAAAGGTGTTGGAAAATGTCGTTTATCCCTCGGTATTGGCCTTCGGTTTCTAACACAATCCCTTATGCTGGTGAAATATCCCCTTTATGTGCATTTAAAACCTTTTGAAGCCCATCTTAAGTGGCTTTTGGCTTATTTATCCTTTTTCTTCAAATTTATCACTATTTAGGTGATGTTTTCCTTCTCTTGTAGGTCAGAAGCAGTTCCCCTTTAATCAATGGAAGCATGAAAAGGGGGGGGAAATTGTCCCTTAGGATATATTTCCCAAATATGTTTTACCCTATACTAACACTACTCATATTTAGATCTTGGAGTGTGGTTTAATCCTACAGGAGATGCATAAACTGTTGTGGTAATGGATACTGAGACCCCCCAAAGGGTGGGTTCCTCCACCCTTGTTTCCAAGGATGGTTTTGGGATGATGATGGCATCCATTGTGGATTAGGTGGATACCATTGCTGAGAAGGATACTACATTGAAGAGTTATTCCAATAAGAATTATAATACTGATATTGGTCACGATTCATACCTTGAGGTTGAGGCAGCCATAGTCACCTCTATGTGATGAAAAATAATTGGTCAGCCTCTCCACCCGCCTCTTGATAAACTACTTTCAGACCAGGTAGAGAGGGGCAACTTCCGTTGGTGTGATCTTGTTCACAAATTCCACAAACTTCAATTTAACTCAATGGACACTCATTAAGTGGGTTCCTTTTTCTACACTTTGGGAAAAATATAGACAAAGTTTCTTCTACCTCTTCCTTCTTCTTCTTCAAATGTAATGTTTCTATTTGAGAACTTAGGAAATCGAGTATATCGGTTTTGAAATTCCCTTGCAGATTCCCAATTTCTACATGAGTGATCCATGTGCCAACGGTCTTGTTGATCATCATCAACACATCCATTGGGCCTTTCCCTGGCCATGAGGTCCCTCTAGAATACCTTTGGAATAACTAAAAATTTTCCTCATAATACCATTGGTATATATCTCCTTCACCCATGAATTTCGGAAGTTCAATACAATCATCTTTGATTTGTCTTAGCAGCATGATTCATTTAGTTTCTACATCCATTTGGCTCTATCTTGATCACTGCAAATTATATTTGAAATTTTCTACATAGTATTCTAGGCTCTCATCCTCCTTCTGAGTCATTCTAAATATTTCTTCCATGCAATCCTTGTCCTTGTAGTAGTCTTGGTATTTTCCCCACAACTTCTATAGAGGACATCAAATTCGAATATTAACACGTCTGGGTCCTTATTGTTCGTTGCATTGAATTTTGGTAGGGAAGAGGGTAATATATTATTCATTTGAGTCACCCCTCCTATGTTTCTAATTTTGAATTCAAAGTTGACAATATCCTCTTTCACATTATGGTTAAATTATTCTTCCATTTCTGTTATAATCTGCCATAAATTATCCTCTTGCTTCTCTAGAAATGTAGTGGAAGAAGTAGGACTGACTGGTACTTCAAAATTGTGTCATTTTTCTTCATCTGCTGTAGAGTTTATACTTCCTTCAAGGAAAAATATCTCTTCCTAGACTAAGGATGTGGACTCCATAGGATGTACTGAATGAGTTGATTCTACAGTGGAAGCTTCCGGTTTTCTTTTGGCTAGAGAGTTGGTTGTAGGTGTCTGATAATTAGGTTTGTTGGACCCTCTCCTTTGTGTGGTTTCCAAGCAATGTTAGTTTCTTGGGGGTTTTTGGTAGAACTGATAAACCATCCTAAAGGATCCATATTTCTTCTCATGAGTTAACAAGATTCTAAAAGCACACACAATCTAAAAATAAACATGCTAGTTGAAAAAGAAACAATCACACAAGTGGAAAAATAAATGTACTAGAAACAGTAAGGAAAGAAGTTGTATTGTTGAAAGTTCCCCGA
>JASDQU010270153.1:0-15375 GCA_032191745.1 Picea mariana
AAAATAAATCGTTGAAGCCCAGACAAGAAGACCTGAACCGTCAGTTTGTCAGAGCGTGAATATAGTCGATTTTCGTTTACACGTACTCGTCATTTCGACATTTTGGGAAATCTGTCGAGGAGTGTTTTCTGAATAGTTCTGAAAAACCCAAAGTTGCGAAACAGGTACAGACCGTCGATCTAGTAGTGAAGTAGGAGTCATCCGATTATTTGGATTCGACACTCGACGCTCCAGGAGAATAACACATTGAAGCGGGAAAAGAAATTGTCGATGCCGAGAGTGAAAAAGAGGCGTAGAGTCGTCGATCCGGAGGTATATTAAGAGCTGTCAGATCTGCCCTTTTCGGCGACTGACACTTTGCAAGTGTTGTGTGTAGTGGAATGCGACAGGAAATCGCTAAAGCTCGAAACAAAAAAATTTGAGTCGTCTATCTCAGTGCTCACGGGGACCGTTGATCTTTGTCGACGATTCAACATTTCACTATTTCGGCGATGGGGAGGAGCGAGATATTGTTGGTTGAGACTCACGAAGCCCGGGAGTTCCGAAGCCCCGTCTTTTTTGGAGATTTGTGGATTAGCCTACGGTATTGGCCCACGGTTTCCGGGTTGGCTTTGCTAGTGCTCGGGACCCATGAAAGGTGGATTTAACTTTTGAGAAGAAGTTTAGAGGCATGTGTTGTGGAATTGGAGGCTCAGAGAGAGTCCATGAGCTGTTTCATCTCCCGAAGCGAACAATACTTAGGCTGGGAGGTCACGCGGACCCTGAGAGAGTGTGGAGTCTGCATCATGTCTCATCATCTGCATGCTCATCATCTTCCAAATCTGATTTGGAACTCATATCTGAGGTCTGATATGAATGGATGGACTCATCAACTTGGATGTCTGGTAGAGGTGGAAGTATAGAAGTCTCAACATGTGGATCCTGAGTTGCATGCATGGGAATTTCCTCAAACCAAACATTGAACACATGCCTCTAAACTTTCGGGAAGAAGTTTAGAGGCATGTGTTGTGGAATTGGAGGCTCAGAGAGAGTCTGTGAGCTGTTTCAGCTCCCGAAGCGAACAATCCTTAGGCTGGGAGGTCACGCGGACCCTGAGAGAGGGTGGAGTCTGCATCATGTCTCATCATCTGCATGCTCATCATCTTCCAAATCTGATTTGGAACTCATATCTAAGGTCTAATATGAATGGATGGACTCATCATCTTGGATGTCTGGTAGAGGTGGAAGTATAGAAGTCTCAACATGTGGATCCTGAGTTGCATGCATGGGAATTTTCTCAAACCAAACATTGAACTCAATGATTATCTTTTCCATTAAGGGATCAATCAACCTATAACCCTTCACACCCTCGGGATATCCAACGAAGATGCATGATGTGCTCTAAGGATCTGATGCCTTCCTCTTTTCAAAGGGTACACGAGCCCATGTGCGTGATCCAAAGACTCAGAAGTGGGTGACTTCTAGTTTGATGTCACTCCAAGCCTCAATAGGTGTCCTATCCTTCATAGATCTGCGAGGAGATCTATTCTATGTGTATTTAACACAATTAAGTGCTTCAACCCAAAGCTTGGAGGGTAAGAACTTTGCATGCAACATGAAATTGGCCATCTCTTTGATATATCAGTTCTTCCTCTTAGCTGCCCCATTCTGTTGCAGAGTGTAAGGAACTGTGTGTTGTAGTTGTATTCCTACCTGATCACATAGATGTTGTACATCCCTGTTTACACACTCCCACCCATTATCTATGCAGAGGGATTTTATCTTCTTTTTGGACTGTGTCTCTGCATCTGCTTTGAATTCTTTGAGATGCTAAAAAACTTTGGACTTCTTCTTGATAAAATATACCCAAGTGTGTCGTGAGTAATCATCAATAAATGTGAGAACATATCTCACCTTTCTTATGGAAGGATCAAGAAAAGGGCCCATAAGGTCAATGTGAACAAGCTCCAAGAGAGAGGAGGCCCTCCAATCCTTCCCTTTCTCAAACTTCTTTTGAGGATGTTTTCCAAGAATGCATTCTCGACAAACTCCTTAGGAGAAGTGAATATTAGGTAAGCCTTTGACCATTCCCTATTTGTTGATTTGTTGCATGTATTTGAAATTTAGATGACCAAATCTCTCGTGCCAGAGTCTATTATCATCATCAACATGAGTAAGTAGCAATGCAAAATCAGATTCAACAATAAACTTAGAAAACGTATACAAATGAGACTAGTGATTTACCTCACCAACAACAATGTTGGAGTTGTCATGCATGTCGTATATGGTCATGGAATTAGGTGTGAATTCCACCCTTTTGAATGTGTCTGAATGTGCTATCTNGAGAGAGAAATGAATAGCAATCAAAGAAGATAATACATCATGTGATGGGATGCGCCTGAATCTAGGATCCATGCATGCGGAGAACAATGAATAGCAATCAAAGTATGCGAATTACCTCGTTTATCTGGCGCTTAGTCTCCTGACTTCTTCTTGGCATTCTCAGAAATGCAGTGCCCAAGATTATTTTGTTGAAGCGTCTGTGCCATAAGGTCTATTGTCTTCTTCATGCATGATGATTCTGGATGGTAGTCGCAATTGCAGTAATCGCATTTTGTCATCCCTTTCTTTTCCTTTCCACCTTTGGATTCATCGAGGGGTTTGGAATTTCCTTCCTTCCTTTGCTCATAATGCACCTTTCCTTTTCCTTTCTATTTGGACTTCGAATTGGATGTGTTGTTTCTCTCATGCACAACAAGAGCATGCGCCTTGGGGCTCTTGATTGTTCCCATTTGGATGAGCTTATCTCGTTGATGCGTTAGGGACTTAACGAACTGATCCAGTGATGGAATTGTCCAGTTTGCTCCTGATGTGAACCTCACTCTATGAAATGTCGAGACAAAGACTGCATACTTCGGACCAAGTTTTGATAAAATGGCAAGGATCATCTATTTTCTTACTTAGATTTGTCAACACCACATTCTTTTAGCTGAAAAAAGAAGGGACTTGAACTCCGTGAAGAAGTCCTGGATACTACCAAAGCTTCCTGGATTTGATGAATTCAAGTCCACCTCGAGCATGTGGCCTCTCATCTCATATTGTTTTCCAAAGAGACTTCTGAGTGTGGTCCAAATATTGTTTGGAGTAGCACAAGCATCAATATGAAACAATAGCTTGGGCAAGTTATGAGCCATAAAAGGGTGATGCATCTCTCCTTCTACCACCAAACTATTGACACAAGAAAATGACCCTCCTCACACACACACCTACCCATCAAAAGGGCCCAACTAGACCTTTCTCCACTAAAATAGAAAGCCATCGGGTTATGTTCCGACTATCGTATGTAAGGTTAGATGTTCTATTATGCTCTCTAATAAAAATAGTCAAATAAAATAAATCTAATTGAAGATAGGGGGAATGTTAGGAATGAAATACAACAAATGTAATATCCATCATGAAGCTATATAAATCCTACTTAAAGAAGCAAAATAATGATATATAAAGATGCTACCAATAATAGGGAGAATAGTCACATTGCAACATAAATGAACTCGAATCAAACCCTCCCAACTCCCTCCATAAATGAAATGATCCAACCTCTAAGAACACTTTCCTACAAAAAAAAAAAACGAGTTAAAATATAATAATAGAGAGAATAGTCCACCAACTAAAGTAGATGCACAATCAAAGATCTTAACTAGTAATCAAGAATAGTTTAAGTCATCGTGAAGCTCTCTATTTCATATTAGATATTAGCAAGCATAAGATAAGTGATGGAAAACATCATGAAACTGGAAAATTCCACGAATTAGAATGCTCATGCCTACAAGCACTAAGAGAACGGGGAAAGGAGAGAATAGTCCCAAGAGCAAACAAAACTTTGCAAAAGTATAAAAATACTGGTTGACAATAATATCTTTATTAACATAGAAAGATCACTTATAATGCCAAAAAGAGAATCTTAAGCTCAAACATAAAGGATATATTTATAATTTTAGTTCATGGCTCTTGGCCTTCCAACTTCCTAACTCTTAAACTACCCTAAATGACTCTTAAGCTACCTTAGGAGACTCTTGAGCTTCTAGTTCTTAGTCTATTACAAATTTCATCTTATTATCACTTTGACTAGTCAAATGAGTTGTAAGAATAATTGTTTCATGGAATTAATGAATTACAATATTGCTCACACAAGTGAGGCTTCCTCGAAAAAATTCTCAATCTAATCTAATCATGGCATACACTCCTATCACTTAGTTGTTCTCTTCCCCGTTCTTGTTCTCATACTCCCAACACTTTAATTCTAAGCATTCCTTGCATTTGTATGTGATTGGAAATTTCCATGTTTCACATCCATTACTTGGTTAGAAGTAGTATTTATCATACTCTTTACTTCAACCGTGGAGCTTGCTCAGCTAATAGCCCTTTCTTATGTTGGGCAATACACTTTGCATCCTTCCTTGTTTTTTAGTTTATGCATATCTTCTTACTCTTTGCACTTGAATGAAATGGGATCAACACTTGGAGCTCACTTCATAATTCTCTTTCACCTACTCTTGTGAATATTTTTTCTTCATTTAATTATTTGCACATGAAAGCCTTTGTAAGAAAATGACACAAGATCGTGTCCATACTATGATATTACTTATGAGACAAAGGAAAGCATACTACCTTAGAAACTCAATAATTCACTAAACAAATTAAAACAATATGACCAACATAACTAGTTTAAGGAGGACACTATGTCATACTTTCTAAACAAATTAAAACAATATGACCAATATAACTAGTTTAACGAGGACACTATGTCATACTTTATTATTGAAAAAGATTTAAATGATCGAGGTGGAATTGGTGGTTATTTTTTTCCCTACTGAGAACATACAATGTCATTTTGGTAAAATTCTATCACTTATGGCAGGAGAAATCATACTTAATTCATCACTTAAAAAATTATTGTCAATTAACTTTGTTTTTTAAATAAATCCCAACAACAAGCTAACAAACAAGGTCTCCATGGAGTATGAGGTGTGTAAATAAACGATCTAATGGTGAACAAGTATGAAGAATGTGATTTTAAAGTCAGACTTGATTTTTCAGCATGTTAGGCAGCGAAAGCAAAACAAATCATAAACATAGCATAAAAGTGAGAACATCAAACCAAACACAACACCGCAACAATCACACAATTGACACAATGATTTATGTGGAAACCCAATGCGGGAAAAAACCACGGGCAATGATAATCAATATTCTTATTATCCAAGGGAGAATTACAATAGATAACACAAACATACAACCATCCTCTCCTCACAGACACACCGTAATCCGCAATATTGTGTCTTGCCCACACACTCTACACACATTGCACTCTCACCTCTATGGGTATGCTCGTATATATAGCATCTCTCAAACAATTAGACTAACTGATTATAATTAGATCCACCAGTTACACAATTTGTTCACAAAAGAGTGCATGCATGCACATTCCTAATATAGTTGCATGCATGTGCATGTGACCGCATGGGAAATTCGTTGGCATGTTTCCAACAATCTCCACCTTGAAAACAATTTACCTGATATATCATGCCCTTAATTAATTCATCACTTTTCCTGCAAACCACGAGAAGCCAAACACCATCACAACTCCACAACTTTTCTAACAGTACTGTTACGTGAACATGTCTGCACGATTCGCTCCAGTATGGACCATTCTGCTTCCATCTGTAACCTATCTTATAAACCGATACACTTGTCCATTTTGATATGCTAGACTGTTAGTCAAACACACAACACTTTGACCACCACGAAACACCACATCATGTACATGTCCATACTTACCCAATATACCCTTGCATTCTTTCAAGACATAACCTGAGGTAGATTTCCTCTCATCCAAATCTCATGAATCATAACCACAAACTAAATCACTGTAACCACTGTAGGTGATCCTTGTGCTTCTGTGTTTGAAGCACCCATTTCCATACTCTTCACCTGGTTTTTCCATGTGTCTACTAACAACACCAACTGCATGTGAAATGCTGACCATTTCCCCATCACAATCATCAAACTTCCTATAGCATATAATACTCGAGACATATAACCCTTTTCTTCTTCATCAGTTAGGACATAAACCTGAAGAGAACTTACAATGGAAAGCCAAAGGGATTTTACCGGTTTCACTTTATTCATACCGAATTTCCTGAGTATCTTCACCACATAATTCTGTTGTGATAACCAAGCTTACCATATTTCCTATCTCTGTGTATTTCCATGCCCAATATTTATTTTGCTACTCCTAGATCCTTCATAACAAATGTCCTAACCAACTGAGCCAACCTCTTGATCTCAACGATGCTTTTGCTTGCAACAAGCATAACATATAACACCAAGATAATGAATATACCATAAACACAATGGTTATACTCACTTCTTGTAAAATTTGGCTCACCATGAAGGAATCAAACATCTTGTATCATTTTCCTGACATGCTTCAGGCCATACAATGATTTTTGAGTTTGCTAACAGATCTTCTGTTGAGATTCTGAACTAATCGTTCTGGTTGTTCCATATACATCCCCTTATCCAAAAAAATCCATGTAAAACAATTTTAACATCTAGATGTACTATCACAAACAATGCTAACACAACATGAATAGAAACAAGCATTTAACAACCGGCGAGAAACTTTCATGGAAATATATACCTTCCAAATACCTTTCTGCTACCAACCATGCTTTGAACCTTTCATCTTTTACTATGTTTGATTTTATAAAAGGATATTCATCAAACACCACATCTCTTCCCAAGATGATTCTATGGGTAGTAGGATCCCATAGTCTGCACCCCTTAACATCATCACCATATCAAAGATCTACCTGTTTGATCTGCGTCCTACTTAGAAAGCTGATAAAAACCATAAGCATCACAACTGAATAATTTCACATTTGAGTAATCACCAGATGGCCTGTTCATACCTCTTTTGGGGTATTCTTGTCTTTTGCAACTGATGGTGACCGAGTTACTAGATAGCTCAACCACTTTTGTCCACAACTATTGCTGCAACTTGACATTACTGAACATGCCTATTCAATCCCAACTTCCTTGTAATAATTTCCAAGTTCGATGGATATGAACCTACCTTCATCATATATTCTGTTGGCTCTTGGTTATGGAAGCAAGTGAAGATTAAGGGAGAAAAGGCAGAATGCGAACTGCACGGAAGACACAATGACTGATACTGGGATGAAGTGAGTAAAAGAGCAGAAAAGACGGAGCGAAGTAAGAGAAAACAAGTCGTTGGACGAGGATGAAAGATCAACAAGGAAGAAGGATCGTGGACAACTCAACAAGTGAAAGAAGATGTCAACAGATGCTTTGAAGCATCACACATGAAAGAAGGAAAGACAAGCTGGTGAAGCCCTGAAAACACGGGTCAAGTTGACCTAGGGTTTTGACACTTAGGTCTTAACCTAAGGGTGTCTGAGAGCTATTGTAATGTATAAATAAAGGTCTAAAGGACATGGGATGGGTTGGTGCTAAGTTGGGTGAGAGTTCATTGTTATTGTATGATTAAGTGAATATTACTGTGTGAGAGAGAAGTGTTGAGTGCGATAGCCTTTTGGTATTGTAAGATCTTCAGCTAGGTGCGAAGATCAACCCTTTAGCTGGGTGCGCAGGGAGGGGAGAGAAGGAGAGAGAAAGAGAGAGAAGAAGAGAAGATCTGCTAGCTAAGAGCGCAGATAAGAACTGTATGCTTCCATCTTAATATATCATAAAGCATAGTTCTGTGGACGTAGCCCTAGAGAGAGGGTGAACCACGTATATCTTGTGTTATGTGTGATTGATGTTGTGTTCTTTACCATTTGATATACTGCTATTGTTTTACTGTGTTAGATCTGACAGATAGTTGTGCAGAGTATATCTGAGCTAGGATTTGACATATAGATGATGTATTGTTCTTGTAATAGATCCACTTGGTATTCCCTTTGGTTGTAGACATCCCTGTCCTACAACCCCCCCATAGCTACTTCGGGTGAGACTGCATCTGTGTCGCAGGTGTTGCCGAAAGGGCTAGTAGTTAGGGCTTGTTGGTGCGCTCTTGGAGCCTGAACCCTGTGTCTGCCCTTGTGCCAACAAATGGTTCCATTTTCGGGACCAGAATCTTCTTGAGGGAATGTCAAGGTGGTTTCAATCAAAGACAAAGATTCAGAAGTGGATAGAAGATCAAGAAAAGGACTTTGCTGAAGCCCAGAACAAGAACCCCAATCTGAGTACAGAGGATTGGTTGGAAAGATATATCTTTACTGATATACACGAGATTTTCTTTGGAGGAATCCATTAGGAGATATATGAGTGGCTAGCTAGGTTAGTAGATACCCAGTTCGAAGTCAGAATCAAACCACCTTTGGTTTGGACGTCGACGCTGATCAAGAAGGTCAAGAAAGTTGATAACGTCGTCTCAAGAGCAGTAGATCACTGGTTTGATAGCACCATTGGAGGGTATATCACGGAGTTTGTTGTTGATAGAGTGGAATCGTATAGCCAAGCAGAGAGATATTTCTTTAAGGGACCTAGAGGAAAATTTTTACATTTTCTGAAGTTGAAGATCAAGATGCTATTGCATGAGAAGAACATCTTGAAGATACAGTAATCGGTCAGATTAGAAGAGCTAAATGTTCAAAAATTCAGACAACGACAATGACACAGAGGCTGGACATATGCGCAGTGGGAAAGTATTTAGAGAAGTTCACCTTGCGAACATGTTTAAGAAGAACTACGAAGATGAAGGGTTCTACAATGGAGAAGAGGCAGATTTGACAGACGAAGAGCATTCAGAATCTGCTGGGATAGAGGAACCTTGCAAAGAAGAGCCATAAACTTCAAGAACTGCGTCGACTGTTGAAGTAAGTCCTATTATTCTTCCTATTACTTCAACATCGTTAAGTAACTAGAGTAACCTAAGTCATCAGAACGCTCAGAGCACTGTCACTAGCAGTCCACCACATACTCAGTCAGGAAACCTAGGAAGATCTATGGCAGATGAGATGAGGTTACCCACCTTTAGAGGAGATGGATCTGAAGATCCTGATCAACACTAGTTTCTATGTGAAGCTGTGTGGAGTATTAAGAACATCATCGATGAAGCTGTCAAACGGGCTCAGTTCAACACTACCCTAAGAGATCGCGCACTGAGCTGGTACATGAAATTTGTCCAAGGAGCTATGCCTAAACCACTGAATGCCATTAAGACTGTGTTAACTGCCGAATTCAAGAAACCTAAATCAAAGTCGCAGTGCATTACATAACTAAAAGAAATCAAGTAGAGAACAATTGAACCTATGTGGGAGTTTGATCAGAGATTTAAGACCTTGACAGGCCATTTGAGTTTTTAGATCCGAGATGAGCAGAACAAGGAATGGTTCATTGTTGCCCTCTTGCCACACATCAGAGTTCCTCTGATGCAACAAAAGATTACTTTGCAGGCTGAGGCACTGGAGATCGCCATGAAATTAGAGTCATCCCCTATGGGAGAATCCAACTCAGGTATGAGTTAAATCTTGAGTCAACTAACTAGCTTATCACTATAGGTAGAAGATATGAATAAAGACAAGGGAAAAGATAAAAGGGAATACATTTGGTGTATCAGATGAAAATCAGAAGGTCATGACAAGGAATATTGTCCCTTATTTCAAGAATACTTGGCCTCTGGAGCTTTGAGCCCTTTGAAGCAAGTTACCCTAACCTGGTGCGAGGTATGTAAAAATAGACATCGCCTTGGTGAATGTTACTATCTGCAAAAATATGTCCAGACACCCACAAATCTGTATTGCACGTTTTGTAAGTTGGTAGGACACGATGACAGGGATTGTAGGGCTTACGATCTCATGCATAAAAGATCGAGGGATATATACAAAATTCAAGGTGAAGTACAACAAGAAGGAAGCATTGCGCAGTATAATTCCGCTGGGAGAGGAAACTTCAATCGTCGAGGTGGATTCCGAGGAAGAGGAAGAGGAGGAGGTATGGGTTGAGGTCGAAGACAGATCATTTGTTATAACTGCGCACAACCAGGACACTTGGCAAGGGGCTGTCAGAACCCTTGTACCACTTGCAGCTATTGCAACTCATTTGAGCATGCTATTGAGGAATGTCGAACATCGCTGGCTAAGCTTCAGGAGAAACGAGGAGGAAATCAACAAATACAAGTAATCAAAGTAGAACCTCGTGGAGTAGATCCGAGAGTTGATGTTATCACACGAGGAGGCGCTATTATAGGAGAAGAGAGAGTGATCCAAGGAAAGACTACAAAAGAATCAGAAGTCAGGAAAGTTACAGAGAAGACACAATAATTTGACCCAAGGAAAGAAAAACAGATATTTGAGGAAGCAAGAAAGGAATTCGGAAGAGATCAAGCTTCTTCATCAAAGGCTCAACCATAAGCAAGAGAATATGGAATGCCTCTCAAATTTGATCAGTCTACTTTGCCCAGAGAAGGAAAAGAGGTGAGTAAACTTGTGAGTTTCTTGTATACGTGTATAAGATGAAAAAGGAATACAAGAACTACAAAATTTTGTCAGACAATATGAGATAGGAAGGGTAGATCTGTTGCTGAATAAAGCAGTACATCAACTATCCAAGAAGAGAAGGACAAATAAAGAACTACACCTTAATGCTCAGATTGGAGAGTATGATATAAACTATGTGGTCCTCAACTTAGGGTCAGAGGTCAATGTCACGACGAAGCAGACTTGGGCACTGATGGGAAAAACTAAGTTGATCTATTCCCCTATCAGGCTTAGGATGGCTAATCAGCAAGCTGTAAGCCCCTTTGGAAGACTGGAGCATGTCCCTGTGGACATCGATGGAGTAAGGACATTTGCAGACTTCGAGGTGATTGAGATAGTTAATGATAACTGCCCTTACCTTGTGCTGTTAGAAATTGATTGGGCTTTCAATAATTCCACTGTGGTTTATTTAAAGAAAAGAAGAATGGTGTTTGAAAGAGATGGCCTTAGGGTCATTGCACCTTTGGATCCCGATGAAGGTTAGAGATACACAGAACCCATCAGAGAAGAAGACCGCACATATGAACTAGAAAACATATACAAATTGACAGCCAGACAACAAGACTACATTAATCCTACATCAGATGGGAATTTGAGCTGGTGAAGTGACAATGCATGCTCATCAGATTTAGAAGAAGCACTGGAGAACTGACAGAACAAAATGTATGAAGTATCTACAAGGGGATGTGCTAGATTAACTAGGGAAGTCTGCTAGATCGACACAACAATAAGTTACTTTCCCACCTTTGATGGTCGGAATCATTTAGAAGCATTCTTGTTGGACTTTGAAGAAATTGTACCACTACCACAAAGATTGTTGGTAATGGATGAGGCCCTAAAATCAGCTCCAATGAAATGGTGGTGGACACACAAAAATAATATTACAGATTGGGTACAATGTCGCACTTTGATGACAGTGCGATTTTCAGAGCAAGTAACAGGCTGCGAAGTTAGGTACACATGTCAAAGCTGTCCGGAGGACCATGTGCGAAGTTGCGAGGAAGCTTGGAGTAGCATTCCTCAAGAGCAGTGGGTACACAAATTCATTAACACACTGGATACAACTCCCATCAACTGGTATCTTCAAGCAGAACTGTGCCTCATCACTGTAGATTGGGAAGGTATGACCCAAAAATTTGTAACTACCTTTTTGTTTGAAAGCCAATATCCTACAATAGATCAAGCATGACAGGTTGTAAGACATAAAGTGTTCGAGGAGGCACTTTGCCTCATTTTGGAGCAAGAAGAGGATGAATGGACTATACCTCTTCAGAAGTTGCAAGGCTGTTGCAACATCAATGCTGCTGAAGACGATGATCCTAGGAATGTGAACATCGCAAAAACAGAAGGCCAAAGAGATGTAGAAGGACCAGGAGTCAAACTACCTTTTGTTGGACAACCAATCAAAATAAAAAAAGTCAATATTGGAACACAACAAACACCAAATCTTGCAAATGTTGGAGATTATTGGGATGCTGCCACTATTGACAAGATCACAAAATTACTGCATGAATATCAGGACTTGTTTCCAACCAAGTTCACTGATATGAAGGGCATAAAAGGGCCCATGGGAGAGATGAGGATCCCTTTGAAACCAGATGCAAGGCCAATCAAACAGAGACCCTACATATTGAACCTTAAATATAAGGAGAAAGTGAAGATCGAGCTTGACAGAATGCTGGAAGCAGGAATCATAGAACCTGTCGAAGAGTCAGAGTGGACTAGCCCTATGGTGGTACAAGACAAGAAGACATGAGAAATCAAGATCTGTGTAGATCTTAGGAAGCCGAATGATGCATGTTTCATGACCCATTCCCTACACCATTCACCGACGAAGTGCTAGACAATGTAGGAGGACAAGAGGTATATTCTTTTACAGATGGATTTTCAGGATACCATCAGATCCGGATTGCCAAGGAAGTTCACCATAAGACCACATTTGCAACAGAATGGGGATCCTACTAGTATAAAGTGATGCCGTTTGGATTGAAGAATGCCCCAACCATCTTTTCCAAGGTGGTGGTCGAAGCGTTTAAGGAGTTTTTACATAAATTCTTGGAAGCATACTTTGATGATTGGATTGTTTTCAGTATTTTGCAAAATCATATTGAATGTTTAAGACTAATGTTGGATAAGTGCAGGCAATGTCAGATTGCCTTGAACCTAAAAAAGTGCATCTTCTTTTCACCCTTCGGAGTGCTGCTAGGCCATATTGTGTGTAAGCAAGGATTGCTGGTAGATCCATCCAAGATTGCCATTATAGTCGATCTACCCCCTCCTACTTTAGTCAAGCAGTTGCATACTGCGATGGGACATACTAGATACTACAGGAAGTTCATTAAGGGATACGCACATATCACAACACCCATGGAGAAGCTTCTAAAGAAAGACTCTCAGTTTCATTGGACAAAAGAATGCCAGTAGAGCTTCGACACATTGAAACAAAAAATGGTTACTGCCCCTATCCTGGTTTTTCCAGATTGGAGCAAGGAATTTCACGTGCATGTCRATGCATCTTCTATTGCATTAGGAGTTGTGTTAGCACAACCAGGAATAGGAGACATCGACCACCTGTTAGCCTTTGCTAGCAGGAAGCTATCAACAACTGAGATTAATTACACCACCACTGAGAGAGAAGGGTTAGCCATGGTGTATGCGCTGCAGAAGTTCCRCCACTACTTGTTGGGAGGACATTTTAAGATGTTCACTGATCACTTCATGTTGAAATACCTAGTCAACAAGCCAGTGTTGGGGGGGAGAATATGCATATGGCTTCTGCTATTTCAGGAATATGATTTTGAGATCGTGGTTAAGCCAGGAAGAATGAACAAAGGTCCTGACCACTTGTCGAGGGTTGAACATGGAGAAGAGCCTACTAGTTTGGAGGAAACACTGCCAGATGCACAGTTACTGGCCATTAGGAAGGTTGATGATCACTTCATGGAGATAGTCCAGTTCCTGTCAACAGGAATGACACCTAGTGAATATACAATCACCCAGAAGAAACAACTAGTAGTGCGCACTGCAGACATTTCACTTATAGTTGGACAACTATACAATATGGGACCTGATGAGATATTGAGAAGGTGTGTTATGGAAGCAAAGAGACCATTGATCCTCACAGAAGCACATGAAGGCATCGCAGGAGGACATTATGTAGGGAAAGCAACAATGCAGAAGATTCTTAGGGCTGACCTTTGGTGGCCTAGTCTACATAAAGATGCTAAGAAATACTATAAGGCATGTGATGTATGCTAAAGAGTTGGGAAGCCGTCCAGAAGAGACGAGATGCCTTTAGCATCGCAGCTGAGCTTATAGGCATTTGAGAAATGGGCCATTGACTTCGTGGGACCTATCAACCCACCAAGGAAGCGCACAGGAGCTAGATACATAATCACTGTGACAAAATACTTGACCAGATGGGCCAAAGCAAGAGCAGTTAAGGACTATAGTGCAACTACAACTGTGCGCTTCATATTTGATGACATCATAACCAGGTTTAGATGCCCAAAGATCCTTATGAGCGATCAAGGCACACATTTTATTAACAAGACTATTGAAGCCTTGACTCAGGAATTTGAAGTTCACCATCAGAAGAACACACCCTATCATCCACAAGAAAATGGGACAATTGAAGCATTCAATAAGATCTTGGAGACAACGATGACAAATATATGCAGCGTGAACAGGGATGACTGGGATTTGAGAGTACCAACAGTATTATGGGCCTATAGAACCACTTGCAAGAAACTGACCATGCAGACCCCCTTCAAATTAGTCTATGGTCTAGAAGCAGTTGTACCTATGCAATATTTGGTTCCTAGTCTGAGAATTGCAGACTTTACAGATATGGATGACACTGGCATTGTGCAAGAGAGGCTTGCGCAGTTGGTCGAACTGGAAGAAGACAGATTTATTGTAGGATTTCATCAGCAGGTACAAAAAGAAAGAGAAAAGGCCTACCATGATAGACACATTAAAAAGAAGGAATTTAAGCAAGGTGATTTGGTATTGGTATATGACAATAAGTTCAGGAAGCATCCAGGGAAGTTCAGAATGCATTGGCTTGGGCCATATGAGATTGCCTATGTTACAGAAGGAGGAGTTGCGCAGTTGAAGACTTTGACTGGAGAATACAAGGAAGGTTTGCTGAACGGAAGCCAGTTGAAACTGTATTATGACAACCAACTACCTCACAAATCTTAGTAAAAGCATGATGAAAAGGGTCCAGGTACCAGGTGTAGTTGAAACTGGGTGCTAGACACAGAAAAGAGAGTCTGCATAAGGGAGGAATAGAGTTGAAAGCACAGGCTGTCCTGTGCAGTCTGAAGTCGAAGTAAAACAAAAGGATCACATCTGAAGTGCCTCGAGATGAGTCATAGGTGAGTGTTGGGGGCCTCTTGGCCCTTGGTTATGGAAGCAATCGAAGATTAAGGGAGAAAAAGTCAAAATGTGAACTACGCGGAAGACACAGTGACTGATACTGGGTCGAAGTGAGCAAAAGAGAAGAAGAGACGGAGCAGAGTAAGAGAAAGCAAGTCATTGGACAAGGAGATCGAGGATGACAGATCAACAAGGAAGAAGGATGGTGGACAACTCAGCAAGTGGAAGAAGATGTGTTAAGAACCAAACATCAATATAGCATAGAAAAACCTGAGGAAAAGTACTCAACGCCTTGAAAAAGAGATAATTTCAGATAATAAGCCTCTTCGAGGGGGAAACCTCCTTTTACCCCACTTAAATGTTCAAGTCCAAGATGATTCAAAATGAAAATGTCTCCTTGGTATATATAGGAGACTAGGAGGTATAATTACAAATAATGGCCTAAAGC
>JASDQU010270154.1:0-15398 GCA_032191745.1 Picea mariana
ATTGTAGACCACCACTATGGTGCATTGGTTCTCCTCTAGTGTGCACTCATTGATTTATACAAAGTATATCATGTGTAAATTATTGATTATTCACAACGGTTTATGAGAATTCTTTCATTCTTTCTCTCCTTCTTCTTCTTTCTCAAATTCTCTCTACAAATGTGTGTATTATTGTTTAGATATTTCTATTATGTGAAGTTTCAACACATTTACATAATTGTTTTGAAAAAAAACAAATTGATGACATGCATTTGGTCTTACATAACCAAGATGAAATGGAGGAAGATAATTTGAAGTTATCAAGAATTAAGAATTACAATAAGTTGAAATTGCTAGGACTTACAACAATGAATCCATGGTGTAAGTTCATATAACTTTATTGATCGACCAAAATAATTGTTTGAAATTGCAATAAAATTAATGTTAAAACAAAAACAAATGAATAGATGTAAAAGGAAAACTAAGATATATATATTTAGGAGTATGAATTACTTACAACCTAGTTAAGAATTGGGGTTTGGCCTAGAAATTGAAACGATTCCTTACAAATTAATTTTGATGACTTAACGTTAAGATCATCTAAACTTTGTAATATCTCCTAGTTAAGAATTAGGGTTTGGCCTAGAAACTCAAACGATTCCTTGAGTATTAATTACTTACAACCTAGTTAAGAATTGGGTTTGGCCTTGAAACTCAAACTATTCCTTACAAATGAATTTTGATGAGTTAACCTTAATATTATATAAACTTTGTAAGATATCCTATTTAAGAATTGGGGTTTGTCCTAGAAACTCAAATGATTCCTTACATATAAATTTTGATGAGTTAACCTTAATATCATCTAAACTTTGTAAGATCTCCTTGAACCAAAAGGAAAACAAAATTCTACTTATACTTGAAAACAATTTTCTTAACTCTCTTGAAAATGTTACCCAATTCTATACACCCTTTTGATATTTGAAGTCAAACTCATTACCCAGTAAGCAACAAAAGATGTCGCAGTTACAATTTGTAGATTTTCCAAGTTGATGTAAGTTTCTACTTCTCAATTTAATTCATTGCTAGACAAACTCTCTTAGGGAACAATACTCAAAATAATGCACCAGGTGAAATTTGATAATATAATGTTTCTAACTCATTTTCCCATGCCCTCCAATGTTTCATCTAAGCATGAGAATCACCTACCTTGAAAACTTTCAATAAAAGGATATCCAAATACATAGAGAGGTAGAATTTAAACTTGAAGATATTGGAAAAAACGATTTATTTTCCCTTGTGCTCACTTTTGTTCTTCTGAAGGTAACAATTAGGCCAATGAATAAGAGATGAGAAATTCCAATGTAAACGTGAATATGTGGAGCTAGTTCATTTATGTTTGGAATATAAGACGATAATATACCCTTGAATCAAGAGACAGAAGGAAAAATTATTATTAAATATTAGAAAAGTTGCAGTAGCAGCACACAAAAGAACTATACACAATAAAAATTATTGCACTGCATCCATTACATATTAAAAACATGCACAAAAATGTGTGTGTACACACATGCACACATGCACGCGTGCACACATACACACACAGATATATATATATATATATATATATAAAGTTCAACTAAATTTTTTGGAATTTATATTAGAATCTAATTCTAACATGATCTTAGTAACCCCTAATTGCATTGAAAAGTTCAAATACAATTCAAGCATGACGATTTGAGAATAGAGAGAAAAAATTTTCATAATCAAAATTTTCTTCAACATGTGGGAAAAAAGTAAACAAACTATATAAAGTTAAATATGATACTTTTTTCTTACTCTTCTCCCACATCTCTAAGTATATTGGTTAGTTGTTTCACAATTCCCAAATCAAAAGAAATATTATAAACACTTTATTTTGTTTCTTTTGACTCTGGAGTTATTCCCATTACCTGAACACTCATCAAGCCTATTGTTCCAGCAACATAATAGCAATAAACATAAAACTCAGTGAAATTTTTGTAATGTGATTTTCTTATATTAATTTTCATTCCATCAATCATATCTCAAAAGGGTTGAAAGAGACATTAACAAAAGGTCATGTTTTTTGAAAGACATATGTGACAGTTTTGAAATACAATTCCTAGGATTTTCATTTGTAAATTGTTTAACCAAAAGCATTGACCAAAAATAGTTTTGTAACATCCCCAACCACCCATATCAGTCCATGCTACTCTGTAAAAAAATATTTCTAAGTTCTGAAACCAAACTTGTAGCACACCTCAGGTCTCCGAGGCTAGGGACTACCACATTGAGGACTTCTCATGTTTTTGATATTTAGAAATGTACATATCTGGCCATAGTCCCATTGGGATATGGCACATTGAAAATCTTGTAGAACTTCATACATATAAAACTTAACAATCTATTACATTATGCTATTACACAGATTAATGCAAAAATAATAGTAAGCCTATACATACAACATATACAGGAAAAATTCATAAATATAAGACATGTACAAATACAGAAAATGCAAATGAACACATAATTGATACTTATATTTTTACACAAGACCACCAACTACTTGAATATCTTACACGAACCTCCCAACCTTATACCACTCTTCTCATGAATCTCAATAGTGGGTCACCCTAGAGCTAGGACTAAACTCCACCCAGGAAAAGGGATTCCTAGGCTAGGCTGAGACAAGTGGAAGTTGCATAGTCAACAGGAAGAATTTCATCCTAGGAGCCAACTCACACTAACAACCTACAGCCTCTGATTCCCCACATTCCTTTACCACCCCAGGAAGTGTGTCCCTTCTCTACTCAGTAGTCCTTCAACTACCCCACTTCCCTTCTAGGGCTTCAATGACAGGCTAGACATGAATTATCAGAGAGCTATAGATGCAGTTGGGCTCCCTCTGGGAAAATCACTTCCCCATCAACCTCTTTCACCTGGAGAGAGTTGCTTCTATGCTTGACAACCCACTTCTTCATTCCATGGGATTGAAAACTTGCCTCTTCAAACCCACAGGCTTGACAACCTGCTTCTTCAGTCTAGCTCCTAAGTCAATCGAGTAAGGTTTATGGCTACAACAAAGCTCATGTATAGAATATATGATGGAATCAAGCCATGCTCAGTCAAGGAATTGTGTTGCAGCAAAAATAGTCCGTTAAGACATGGTACATGCTCAAGAAAAGTACAGGTGAACTGTGCTTCATAGAAAAAGTATGGGATACCTCAAAATGTTGTAGGTTCCAGAGGTGGGTGAATGTTGTAGAGGTCAACAATGGAGGGGATGGCTCAGTGCCTCCGTGAATCCCTAAGTGAATGGGGAAAAGATCCCCAAATAGATTATTTCCCCCCACCTAAATTTTCATGCACCAAGGTTGAAACATGGCTCTCCTGGAGCTCGTTTCTCTCCACTTGGGATTTATTCCCTCTTCCATGAGACTTAGGATAAAAAAATTATACTCTAATAGTCTTTAGGAAACAATAATATAGTATTAATTTTAGAGTTAAGCCTTCAATATTAGACCTTTTTCACAAGTCTCTTAGACCTCCCTTTCCCTTCCTAGTGGAGCTTAGTCCCCCATACTGTTTTATCTACATGCAACGATGTATTTTGTTAATTATATGAGTGTTTACATATACAAAAATAGGCTCCCTGGCCTTAGAATATAAGATCTTCGAACTAGTCATCTCATAAGCCTCCTAGATTATAATTTCTTGGCTCACCAGCCTATAAAACATTTTTACAATTCAATTGGGGCTTGGACTTGGGGTATTACAATCCCCTCCCCTTATTTCTACAATGTACTCAGCGCAACTTATTTACATGTTACCATCATGATTTTCAAAAATCTTCAAAAGGATGCGGGTATTCTGCCTGCATAGCATCTTCATGCTCCCACGTTGCATCCTCAAGACCGTACCAGGTTCATTGGACTTTTGCTAGCCCTATGGCTTGATTTTGGAGCTTCTTGATCTTCCAATCCAATATGCACATTAGATGAACTTGAAAATAGCCTTCTTTCTCCACCTAAATTACATTCCAATCAATAATTTGATTAACATCAGGTATATAATTCTTGAGAAATGATACATGGAATACATTATGAAACAACATATATGTAGGTAAAGAAATCATATAAGCTACAGGCCCAATCCTTTCTAGGATTTCAAATGACCCACAATATTGAGCTTCCAACTTGGAAAAATTTCCCAACTTTAGGGAACTTCAGTTGGCCTTCACTTTCAGGAATACATGATCGCCTACGCAAAATTCTCTGTGAATTCTTCCCTTATTAGCATAGTTTTTTTTCCTATCTTGAGCAACCTTTAAATTCTACTTTATTTTTTACATATGCTCTTCCATTTCCCTAAGCAACTCTGACCCAACTACTTCTCTATCTATTGGATTGTCCCATCTTACAGGTGTGTTGCACTTTATGCCATAAAGTGCTTCAAATGGGCTCATCTTCAGAGATGCTTGGTACCCATTGTTGTAAGAAAACTCTACCAAGTGTAGATAGTCTTCCCATTTTGATTGTTTATCCATCACATACATACTCATCATATCTTCAATCACTTGGTTCACCCTCTCAGTTTTCCCATCATATTCTGGATGATAAGCTGTGCTAAAATTTAGATTTGTTCCAAATCCTTTAAATAAACATTTCCAGAACTTTGAGGTAGAATTTGGGTCCCTGTCATACATAATTGTCTTGGTTATACCATACAATTGAGCTACTTCCCTCATATAAATATCAACAATGTTAGTTTCGTTGTGAGTGAGCTTCACTAGAATGAAATGGGTAGCTTTGGTAAGCGTATCCACCACTACCATGATCGAATCATGCTGCTTTCTTGTTCTGGGAAGTTTGGTGATAAAATCCATTGTTACCACTTCCCACTTCCACTCAAGAATAGGTATTGGTTACAACACCCAACTGGGTTTATATGCTCAACCTTGAAATTTTGACACTCTAGACATTTGGCAATGTACTCAACAATTTCTTTCTTCATGTCTGGCCAATAATATTGGCTCTTGACTGCTGCAATTATTTTCTGATACCATGAGTGCCCAACATAAGATACATTATGCATTTCTTTCAAAATTAGACTTCTCAATTCTTGGGAATTGGGTACATAAATTATATTTCCGTACATGAGAGTTTCATCAATTCCCAACGTGTAATCCACAAACTTCTGCTGCAAATTACCTTGTTGTAAATTTGCTACTAATTCCTTATATTCCAAATCTAATTTTGTAGCTTCCAAGACTATGTCCTTCAATTTATATCGGTACATGTTGATCGTTGTAGCTTCCAAGAAATTCCAACCATTTGATCTGCCTGGCATTTAAATTTGGATGATTAAATAAATATTTCATACCATTATGGTCTGTCCTCAGCTCAAACATTTTTCCCATGAGATAGTGTTTCCACTTCTTCAAGGCATGAACTATGGATGCCAACTCCAAATCATGAGTGACATAGTGTCTTTCATGCTCCTTCAACTTTCTTGATTTGTAACATATGGCATACCCCTTCTGACTAAGGACTCCACCAAATCCTTCTTTTCATTCATATGTGCATACCATAAAATATTCATTCGAATCATCAATCCTTAGAATTGGAGCACTGGTTAATAGTTTCTTCAAGTGATGGAAAATATTTCACACTCCAATGTCCACTAGAACTTCACTCCCTTATATTGCAAGAAATTAATTGGGTGTGCAATCTTTGAGAATCCCAAAATAAATCTTATGTAGTATCCTGCAAGACCCTTGAGTGATCTGAATTTTGTCACATTCTTAGTTGTTGAGCACCCTTTAATAGCCTCAATCTTTTCAAGGTCCACTATTATCCCTTCCTTAGATATGATATGCCCCAAATAATGAATCTGGTTCGGATAAAATGAGCACTTGCTCGATTTGGAATATAACTGATTCTCTCTTAACACTTGTAATACCATCTTCAAGTGACGCTCATGTTCCTCTTTCGACTTGGAATATATAATAATTCCATCCAAGAAGAAAATGAAAAACTTATCTAAGTACTCTATGAAAACAACATTCATTAAACACATGAAAACAACTAGTGCATTTAATAACCCAAATGGCACCATTGTGAACTCATAATGACCATACCTTGTTGTGAAGGAAGTTTTTTTGATGTATTCATCTCTGATTCTTACCTGATGATAACCAGACTTGAGATCAATATTTGAGAATATCTTTTCATTCTTCAACTGATCAAAGAGATAATCGATCCTTAGCAAAAGATACTCATTCTTATAGCTACTTTGTTCAACTGCCTGAAGTCAATACACAATCTCAATGTCCCATCCTTCTTCTTCACAAGTAAAATTGAGGTACCCCAAGGTGACACACTTGGGCGTATGTACCCATTTTTCTTAAGCTCTTCAAGTTGCATTTGCAACTCCTTCAGTTCTGGAGTACTCATCCTGTAAGGAGTCTTTGATATTGGAGCTACTCCAGACATTATATTTATAGAGAAATCAATATCTATTTTAGGGGTTAATCCTGGTATTTCTTTAAACACATCCTCATACTCCTTTAGGACTGCATAATATTCAATATTTGACACCTTATCCTTAGGTGTTTCTTCCATATGAACTGCAAATATTTGACATCCCTTTTTGTAGCATTTCTTCAGCTGCATTGTTGAGATTTCTCTAACAACTACTACCCTAGGAATTCCTTGGACTATCCTTAGGTTCCCTTCCTCATCCAGAAAAGTAAATTCTTTGTTATGATAGTCTAATATAGAACGGTGTTTCTCCAACCAATCCATACCAATTAGATATTCATAGGAACCTAATGGCATGATGTTCAAATATGCCTTCATTCTTATCCCATTCATGCCCACTGGACATGACTTCACCAACTCATTAAATTTTCTCTTAGCTCTGGTAGCCAGCTGCACCAACCAAGATTTCCCATGCTTTCTTTTTGGAAAATGAAATCCTTCCACCACCTTAGGATCTATATAACTATGAATAACACCTAAATCAATTAAAATATTAATGCCATGGTTATTTGTCATACCTTCCACTTCAATGATCAGGGGATCAAATTTTGCTCAAAAATTCAAAGTGCTTGGAATCGCTTCAAATCGAACGAGAGCGTAGGCCTCATCATTGCAAACCCAACACAACTCGTTTCATCTCAAACGAATGTCAGGAGTGAGAGATATTGCGATCTGTTCGGATCGTCAAACATGCAAAAAAGGACGTTGACTATGCAGTCCGTACAGGATGACGTGGCAGCGATCGTATGACCATATGCTGATGTGGCATGTGATGATGTGGTATTTTTTTATTGGTAGATGTGGTTGAATTGTGATGTGACATGTGGCATCATTTTTGGTTAATGGTGTGGTGCCACGTGGCCCAGTCATGGGCTGCCACATGGCACCATTGTATTGGTTGTTGTTTAAAATTGTATGGAGTCCGTGGGGGTCGAACCCCGGACCTCCCCTTTGGCTCCGCGCTTTGGTAGAGTGTGGGCTACCACTAGCCCACATGGTGTTACTTGTAAAATATATGTTATAAAATGTATTTAAATTTGAATTACTTTGTGGTGGTGCGGGGGTCACTCACACTACATACAACCATACCCTTCGTTATTGTGTGCGCGAGATTTTTAAAATGTGTAGCCCATGGTTGTATGTATGATCACATGTGACCATAACAGAGAGTGCGGGAGTTGATATGGTTGAGTTTTGTTTGCTAGCCCGAGGTCATATCGTGGACCCATGTGCCCGAGAGCTTGGCGGTTAGGGGCTGGCGCACCCATAACCATCCTACAGTTCGCACCATTGGCATGGTTGCGTTCGATGCTGGGTTTTTACGCTTTAAATAGCATGTGTGCTAGGTTGAATGAACAAGGGTGCAATTTGTAGATGCAGAGACTACAAGCTTGAAGAGGAGACTTCAAGGAATCCTATCTTCTTCGTTTTTTGGCCAAACGAGGTGCCGAAAGAGCCCAGCTAGGGGTTTTTGGATGTTTTGAAACCATTGGAGCAGTCTATTTGATAGTTTGAGCATTTTAAAGTACATTTTTGAGCACTTTGAGAAAATAATATAAATGATCCATTGGAAACTGGACCAGGAGATGTAGCCCAAGAGAGGGGTGAACTCCTTTATCATTTGCTGTGTTATGTGTTTTCTGTTCATTGATTATGCTGTTGTTTATATGCATCTTGAATGAGTAAATCCTATTAATGATGTGTTGCAAAGTTGATCCATTTTCTTTTAACACATAAAACTTTACTTGCAAATATTTTCAAGTTTACAAGTCTTCTTCATTTTTAGATCATTCAATCATGTGTGATTGAAAATATTCTTGCTTGTTGTCCAGGGCTGCATAGATCCTTGGTACATTTCTACCCATGTCCTCCACTATTTCAACTTGCTGTACATTGTGGACAACTCTCACTTTATCACTTCTGTGAGGAAAATCTCTATACAAATTATCTCCTTTACAAACCCAACATTGAATGGGTGGATTCCTTCACCTTTTCCCACCTGTCTCAGTCATTATGGGATCTCTAGAAGTTGGTTGTCCTTGAGGAATATTTCTGAAGAAAGGTGGCTTATTCCCCTTCTTCCTATGTTCTATATTGAACTTCTTCTTTTGTTCCCAAGATTTTTGGAAACTTGTATTTCCTTTCTTCTGATCATATAGGAATTTAGATTGCCTTATGGTCTCTTCCAATTCCTTGGGATCATCATATTGAATCTTGTCACTAATGAAAGATGGAAGCCCACTCAGATACCTCTGAATCTTAACAATCACATCCTTGATGAAGGAGACATACTTCAATAGTTCCAACAACCTTCTTTCATACTCATCAATGGTCATACTTTCAATCTTGAGTTCAAAGAACTCTTTTATTTTCTTGTCATAATATCTCTTAGTCAAGTATTTCTTTTCAAAATAATTCTTGAATTCCCTCCAAGTAAAATTTTTCTCTTTGATGTGTTGCACCTACACAAGTTGATCCCACCACATGGATGCCTTTCCTTTGATCTAGTAGATAAAAATTATTCCTTCTGCATGAGAAGAATAATTATGCAATTAAAAATATTTTCTCATTCCCAACAACCATGTCTCGTCATCTTCATCCTTCTTGTGCTCACCATCAAAAGTAGGAGGTTTGATCTTTTTCATTTCTCTTCACAGTTCATCCACCCTAGAACTCTTATGATGCTTCTTGATAGGATATGGACTTGATTTGTCATGTTCTCTTCTATTGGAATTCCTTTGGGAGTGGTGGTGATGTCTGATAACACTCCTTGATATTCCTTTTTCCTCAAGAGACCTATGGCTTCCTGATTTTCTTGAGCCATTCTCCTTATGCAATTTTTTTCAATTTTGTCTAGACTCTGCATTAAATTCATGTTGAAGTCTTCCTACTTCTCCTTGGATTTCATAATCCTTCCATTATTATCCTTGTGACTTTGTACATCTTTCTGCAAATTTCTAATGGTTTATGCCATATTCATGTTTTCATCCTTTCGTTCTCCATATCCATTGGAGTTTGTTCCTTCCATACCCAAATGGAAATCCATTCCTTTGATCTCATCTTCCTCATTGTAAGCCCCCTATGCATCATCCATCTCTCTGCAACATATGTTGACTCTGATCTGATCAATTTTTTGTTAATTATGAAAAATGTGCAACCAACAGAACTTGTCAGGTTATCTGACTTAACAATTTCAAGAAAATATGAACCATTTTGGTTGAATAATATATCTGATTTATTTCCTCTGATTTTGTGTGAAATTGTCTATTCAGTTCATTTTTTTGGGTGAACAGATACATTTTGTTGTCCAATATCATTTCAATGACTGCTCCCTTGCTCAATTATGGATTTCAAGCAGGAAGTTATGAACATTTAAAATGTGTGCTCCCTGGGAGATAATATATGTACAATTGTTCTTCTTTTTCAGAGCCAAATTGGCTCTTAGACCATTTTGATATTCCTCTCTTTAGGTTTTTAGGCCTTCTTTGTTTCTTTAACTGTGGGTCCATACACTCCAAAACCCCATGATCTCCTTCTCTAATCTCTTTTTTGTATTTTAAAAACATTTTTTGGCACTAGCCCCTTTTCTTCAGTCCCAAAAACTCATGTAACCATGTGCTAAATGATAAGTGCCTATCCAAAGCTTCAGGACTTTGGGGCTCTAAAACTTCAGGCTTTGGAGGTTTTTCCTTCACCATCCATTATTTCCTCTGAACACTGAACCGATGAAGTTATATAGATCTTCGTTCTTTAAAGGTTTTTCCTTCATCTTACCATGTTTTCCTCGAATTGACAAACTCCTGAAATTTCATTAGTATCCATGTACCAGGGTGCTACATGGAAAAAAATAAGGATCAGATACACTGCATTATCTAACGAGTGACACGTCATATACTAAATAGCATAAACGGTCTTTGAGAAGCATTGAATATGATGAAACGTGGAAAGAATAAAGTGTGTAGACATCACTCTAGGTGATGTCAGCAGACCACGTCACTCTGGTGCTTCCTGACTTCAAAACATCGAGACTTTGGAGGTTTCTTCCACAACATCTTTCAAAACACTGGAACGCCAAATTTCTAAATAGGTCCATGTCATTTTAGGTGATGTAATCATGCCACATCATTATGAAATTCCAATACTTCGATACTTCAGGCTTCATAAGATTCTACACCCACTTACTTTATAACTCTTGAATGTTGAACTTATGAAAAAGATAATCTGTGGACACGTGTCTCCGATTAATGGATTGTCTAGATTAGTTCTGGACTTCATAACTTTCGGAAAATCTTCCTTCCATGCAACCACAAACATATTTACCTGGAGTGTCAAATTGCCAAACCACTTAGGAAATCCAACGATCCTCCTTCTCCCGAATGATCTATAATGTAGAACCACTCCGAGACTTCGGGGCTTCGGGAGACTTCTCCATACTACACCCCAAATATCCTAAATTTTGAATTCTTGAATACTTGCTAATATACAAACATATGTCCTCAAACATGAATGGTCCAAATTAGCTTCGGAGTTCGGGACTTCGAGAGATTTTCCTCCTGGAATCTTAAAGACTAACTTCTCCCAGAGTGTCGAACCTCTGAACTATCATGGGATCTACGACTCACATTCGCTCATGCACAGATATGAAAGCTGGTATTTTATCTTCACCCCTATTTCCCACCTCTTGATCTATGCCTAATCTAATGGCTCAGATCTATCCTTGGACAAATTCAATGATCAAGCACTTCCCCCAGTGATCTACGACGTAGATCCACTCTGGAACTTCAGAGCTTCTAGGACTTTATCTCCTTTTCATCAAAGACTTAAAATTTTCTGAAGAAACGAAGTCCAAAGGACATGAGGGGTTACAAAAAATGCTACTTCCTCAGATCCAATGCCTGTGAGGGAATTGTCTTCTCCCAAATAGATCCAATGACCCCAAATATTAACTTTGTGGCCCCAAAACCATGGTTACTGTAGTTTCTTTCCTCTCTTCGATTTATTTAAGCACTACACCTTCTTATATTTCATGCATAGTTAAGGTGCTCTCGACACCCTCTTAGCATTCATGGACATTCTAAAACTCCATTTTTTTCCATTTCGATAACAATTCCCTCTGAAACGTTTTCTTAAATTTCCACTTATATGGCACATCTAGGCTCAGTGTTGAAACTAGAGCTCTGATACCATATTGTAACATCCCAATACACCCAGGACAACCCATGCTACTCCATAAAACACTCTTTTTAAGTTTTGGAACCAAACTTGTAGCACACCCAGAGCCTCCCAGGTCAGGGACTGCCACATTGAGGACTTCTCATGTTTCTGATATTAAAAAATGTACATACCTAGCCATAGTCCCACTAGGCTATGGAACACAAAAAATCTTGCATAAATTCATACATATAAAACTTAACATCCAATTAAATTATGCTAATTAACATATTAATGAGAAAATAACAGTAAGACTATACATATATCATATATAGGAAAAACTCATAAATATAAGACATGTACAAATACACAACATGAAAATTAAAACATAATTGATACTTATCATTTTATACAAGACCAACAACTGTGTGCAGACCTTCCATGAACCTCCCAGCCTTAGACCACACTACTCATCACTCTCAATAGTGGGTCACCCCCGAGATGGGACTAAACTTCACCCAGGTAAAGGGATTCCTAAGCTAGGTTGATACAAATAGAAGTTGCACAATCAAAAGGAAGGATTTGTTCCAAGGAGCCAACCCACACTAACAACCTACAACCTCTCATTACCCACATGCATGTCCCACCCTAGGAAGTGTGACCCTTATCTACCCAATTGTCCTTTGGCTACCCCACTTCCCTTCCAAGGATTCAAAAATAGGCTAGACAGGAATTCCCAAAGAACTTAGCTGCAGTTGGGCTCCCTCTGGGAAGATCACTTCCCCAACAACCACTCTCACCTAGAGAGAGTTTCTTACAGGTCTGACAACCGACTTCTTCATTCCATGGGCCTGGAAACCCACCTCTTCAAACCCATAGGCCTGACAACCTGCTTCTTCAGTCCAAATCCTAATTCAATCGAGTAAGGGTGATGGATAAAGCAAATCTAGGGTATAGAAAAGATGATGCCAACAAGCCACACTTAGTGAAGGAACTACATTGCAGCAAAGACAATCTATTAAGACATAGTACGGGCTCAGGAAAAGTATAGGTGCATTGTGCTTCACAAGAAAAGTACAAGATAGCTCAAAATGTTGCAGGTTCTAGAGGCACGTGAATGTTGCAGAGGTAAACAATGGTGTAATGTCCCCTGCCATCTATTCCAGGCCACACTATGCTAGAGAACTCTCTTGTTCTCTCTGTGGAACATATGCCACATAATTTTTTCTAACTGCATGCAATTAAAACATATGCACAAAGAACACTTGCGGAAGCTTTACATGTAAAACGTAAATAGACAAATACATTTTGTAAATGCATGGATTCACACTAAAATAACAATAACATATACATGCAGTATACACAGGAAATACCCATAAACATATAGACAATTATAATCACGCATAGGATAAACCCATAAAATTAAACACGTAAATAACAATGCAACATGTAAATTTATCACACAATTGACACTTATCTTTGTGAGAATATCACCAACTACATGCAGACCTTCTGTGAACCTAGCAGCCTTTGACCACACTATTCATCACTCTCAACAGTGAGTCACCCCCAAGCTGGGACTAAACTCCACCTGGGTAAAGGGATTCCTAACCAAGATAAAGGCTCATGGACAACAGGAAAGACTCTGTCACAGGTGCTCACTCAATTAATAGCCTACAGTCCCTCATTCCCCACATGTCTGTCTGTTGGGCCCCAATAACTCCCCCTAAATTTTTACAAAATTTAAAGGGCCCCTATTAGAATCTGGATAATTATGATGAGCTATAGAGTCACCATTTTCAAATAGTTCCATACCTTGGCTTGATTTGGGACAAACTTAAGACATTCACTATAATATGAGACATTCATTACAAGAGTATATGCCAAAATTTAGAAACAATCATAGAAATCTCAATTTAAACAAAAACGTTAATTTTTATCAACTGTCTACTTTCGTTTAAATTATGATTATGTGTTCTTTCTTTCGCTCATTAGCAAGTTTAACTATTTTGAATAATGGTTTCAATACTTCATCAAATAATATCTTGGTTGGTTTCTCATTTTCATAAAATCATTTGGTGATATTAATTAATTAAATTTTTTTTTCATTTTGCATCTCATTTCAAAATAAAAATAATAATAAAAAAAAACAATTATCTATCATTTGTTTGATTTTGTAAAAAACCAAAATTAATATTTCTCTCTTCTCCATTAACTTGAAGCTTCTAGAATTTGTAGATCATATTTGAAAGGAAATTATAAACAATGTTTGTTTAGAACTTATAGTTAGTTTAAATTCATTTTTTATTTTATTGTTCTAGATTTTGTTTTATTCACAATTTTTAGGTTATTAATTTAGGTTTCTTTTTGTTTCACATGTTTCTATTATCAAATATTTGATATGGATCTAATAATGGATTTATTTATTATCCAAATACGTTCAAGATGATTGATCCAAAAAGAATATTGGATTGCTACAACTAATTTTATGAGCAACAACAGATAAAATTTGGAAAGGCGTCAATATCAGACAAATGATTTTGCAGCACTGATTGTAGCCAAACCGTGAGGAATTTGAAGAAACGGTTGAAAACCCATTTCCCAAATGGATCGATTTACATTTTCCATTGATATTTTCCCAAAACAATGCACGATTTGAGAGATATTTGTGTATCTTTACGAGAAAAATTTTAGGTGGAGAAAATTATTAGTGACGTCCAGACTGTTCACTCATTGTATAAATATATGAGAAAGTTCAAAGCCATAGTGGATCTAAGAATTGGAGAGGAGGATTTTTATCCTTTTTTTTTTGTATATTATTCATTTTGTAAACTTTTCTTCTTTTCAAATGGAGTAACGAATGGCTGGAATCTTTGGGAGAATGGATGGGTATTTTCAAAGAAGAATATGGAATTTCAAGTTGCCTAATGGCTTTTGTCCTGTAAGTAAAATGGTTTTATTTTCATTATAATATCTTCATATTCTTTTAATAATTGATTATGCATTGATTTAAATTAGCTTTAGTCTTTTTTATCAATACATAATTAATTTCTATCATTTGTGTATTAATTATTTTTTTCCATCTTTAAGAGTCTATTATCCCAAAATATTCTTCCATGGGCATGTGATTTTGAGAAAGAATATGGGAAAACAATTCATATTTGGCTTTAGACCTATGTGATTCTTATTTAATTTCGTTCTTTCATTACTGTTGTATTATGAAAATGTTATTATGGTTGATTTTAGCTTTAGCTTGTCATCATATGGTGTTTTCACACTGTTAAATGTTATAAGCTGTCCATAATTTGTTATTCCATTTTGTATGTGTGATCAATTTGTCATTTGATTATTATTGAATTTATTCCTAATGTTAAATGATGGATAAAATCAACACTCAAAATTGAGTTTTCTCTCATTCTTAGTTATTGATTATCATAAAATCACATGATTTTTAATCAGTCATCATTCTGCTGCTATATTCTCACTCCAACACATCAAGCACTTCTTTGAATTTATTCTAGAAGTACTAGTATTGTTCTGTCACAGGTTTTCCTCACAAGTAGGACAAGAAGGAGCTCAGACAACACAAAAAGATAATATCAGTTTCGCTGACCAGCTACAGGTTAGTCTGTGTGCTATTTAGTTAAATTAATTATTAATAAAATGGTGATTGCATAAATTAGCTTTGACTGTTTATATATCGTTGTT
>JASDQU010270157.1:16186-27196 GCA_032191745.1 Picea mariana
AAACGTTCCATAATCAAGAAAGGATTCTTTGCAACATGTTCAAATGCTTCAAATATTAAAGTGACACTTACCATGACACTAGACTTGTTACCTCATGAAGCAAGACCTGCTGCCCTCTGGGACCAAGTTGATGTAGTGGATGCTGCTCGACTGATGAGTGGTGATCAACATGAATAGGTGGGACCCTATGCGCTTTGTTGGTCAATTTGACTCTCGACAGTCCATGTCTTCTACCTGTGGGCCTCGGGACATGATCTCCTTAGTTACCCCTATATCCTGGGGGGGTAACAGGTCCCTAGCCCTCATCGAGAGATAGTGCTTCCAAGGTCAGTTTCAGGACATTTCATCCAAACTCTACCTCATGGAGGCGATTATTAGACCCACAATACTCTATGGCTCAGAGATCTGGGGACTGAGCTTGATATAGACAGATTGGGCTCGGTTGGAGAGAGTTCAAACCTTGTTTCTCAGGTGCATCATCAGATGCAAACGTACAGTTCCACAATCCATTATTCATCCAGAGTTTGGTGTCCAACCATTTCACCTCGAGGTTATCTTTTGCTTGATCTCCTTCATTCATAGAGTCATATCTTTCAGGGACTCTGCTACCAGGAGAGAGCGATACCCCTATCTTGCACTTCGCTCCTCAGAGGCCCTCACCTCAGATCACTCCACAACCCACGCATGAGGTTGGTTTTCATAGGCGTACTAGCTTCTCCAGTTGATGACCATATCCCTAGAGCGCATTCCCCCCTTAAGGTACTCCTTAGATGCACCATTCCATCTCTTGCCACCTAGACAGATTGTGAACCGTGACATCAGAGAGGACATATACAAATTATATTTTCAGGTCACTTGGATCTCACCCTCGACGAGCCTAGGCTCGAAGATGTCTTTCTACTTAGAGAACTTTTTGGAGTTGCGGGATGGTATCATTGCCTGCCCCCATACACTTACAGACATTGGATGCATTCACTCAGGATCCCTCTGGGACAGCTCTGGGTGGGTTCTAATCGACTCCGAGTGGAGATTGATCATCATATCCCACCTTCTGATAGGATCTGCCAGTTGTGTCACCTACAGGAGCTAGAGACAGAGAGGCACCTCATTTTTCTGTGTCCCGTATATGATGAGATCAGAGGACATTACTACTGCCTCTGCAGGGACTCAGGGGGCTCCCTCTCTACTTTCTTCCGATATCAAGATCAGAGGAGCTTAGCTCTTTTCACCAGGGATATTCTTAGTCACAGATCCCAACTCTTTCATGCCCCCCCCCACCCGAGACAAACCGCGGAGATCACCTCATACTTCCATGCCCTTCCATCAGATCGACGCAACAAACGACAGTCCGAGTTCCAAAATACTTCAGACCTTAGAGTGGTGAGACCTCAGGCCTCCTCTCGGCCTTTACCCTTGGGGAGATCAACCGATATGTTTGAGATCGGTTCGAAGGTGCAAGGCCATACACTCTGAAGAAAACTGAGGTCCTATGAGGTTGCCAACTAAAGTCTATCTTTGACCTTGAGATTGGCTCTAAGTTTCAATCTTCAAAACTATCCTTTGCTGTTTTAGGACAACAAACAATTTAGTAACTTTCTACCCATAGTTTTTGTAGGTTAAGTGTTCTTTGCGGTGCCCTTGCAAGTGTTTTCTAACCGGTGGTTAGCACATGCAATAAATCTCAAAACAAGTAACACTTCCTCTAGATATTAACAACACAAGATGATCTACACTCTAAGCATACATGAAATGAAAACAGGTATTTTTGGTCAACATGACCCTGGATAAAACCCCCCCCGGGGAAAACCAGTTTGGAATGGAAGTATATATAAGTGGTGTCTAAAGCATGAGATAGAACAAATACAATATGATGGAACCTGTATACAAAGCAAGCTCCTCTTGAGACTTGCCAAATGAACCAGGAAGAAATGCGCCCAAGACTAGTACACCTCTTCCTCTTGTTGCCAAATCCACTGAAGTGAAGCGCCCTTGACCCTGGATACTCTGAAGAAGAATCCCTTGTGTTAGTATCATTATTTTCAAATTAGGGTTATAGGCTTGTCTAGAGTTTGCAAAGTCATGCCTTGGTCTTGGGAAGACCAAGGCATTCCTAATTGAGTCATTGAGTGTGTGTGTGTTTTCAAAGAATTGTGTCTCATGAGATGTTTCAAGGTCCTTGGGTCATTGATCAAATAAAATATAAGAGTCAAGTCATAAGTCTAGGTGGAATGATTTTTGCGGATGTCATGGGACATTATGACACATTATGAAAGAAAGAGTCATCAAAAGTTATTATGGCATATTCGATATCTTTCAAAGTGGTTTTGTACTTGGTCTGCAGAAGAAGTACACACGTTGCGCAAGTTCCTGGGCGCTACACAAATTGTCATATCACTCCAAAACAATCAATTCGCATTTTAAATCGTCTTTGCTCAACTTATGCATATCTCTCCCCTTCCATTTTTCATTACAGACACCCTATGTCATTAGTCAGATCTTTGTTCTCCAACAAATCGAAATACCTCGCTCGCTACGCAAACTCTGCATACCTGCTACACAATCTCCACACAGTACTCACACGTTACGCATCCCCTGTTCCTTCGTTTTTCGCTGCGCAAAGGTTGAAAGCTTCTGTTTTGTGTCTAGCAAGTGTCCAGCGCCTATAAACCTGTGATTTAAAGCTTGTTTATCATATTGATTGAGTCTATATGACATAATTGAGTAAACCCTAGTCTTGCTTTTCGCTGTGTAAAGTGCCTTATCAGAGTTTTTAGCCCTTGAGCCTCCTTGTCTTTACCAGTCTCAATGTTAGCCTACATCTGAAGCATGGCCACTTAGGAGAAAAAGAAATACAATAAAGGAGGCAGTGTGTTGAGATGTGAGCCACATAGCTTGAAGTTGGTCAATTCTGATCCTGCATTTAGGGTTTCATTTGAGCAAGCTGGTTGCATAAGGTTTTGTGAGAAGATTCAAGGATATAATGCGCAGGTAACAAAGGACTTTGCCCTTAATTTCAATGGTGTCCAGACAAGGGTTGCTGACATTACCTTCCAGGTATTAGAGGACGTAGTGGCTGCTGCAATTGAGATTCCAATCCAGGGGGAGAAGTGGAGAAGTGGTTTAAAGGTATGCCTCTTGATCCAATTTTCTATACTGATTTCCTGAAACCTAAGTACAAAAAGCAAAGGTTTGGTACCACTATTCCAAGAGAATGCATATTGGAGCATTATGAAAAATTGTTAAGAGTGGTCCAACGATATTTCACTTGTGAGGGCAGATTTGATAGGGTATACCTTTATCACATAAGGCTTCTGATGCATTTCACAGGGAAGAACCCTTTAAATTTACCTTTCTACCTATACAAAAGTTTAGGAAAAATGGCAGACAGGGTACAAGCTAGGGCTGATCAACTTAAGTCTAGTTTGTTTCATTTCTCCTTGGTTAAGTTGCTAGTGGTGGAAGAACTGAAGAAATCAAACAGAGACTGGGACTCTTTCTTGGCCTCAGCAAACATCCCCTTAGACCCCAAAGTAGACACCCCCTCATCTGTAGAGAAAATGGTTTCTAAAGATTCAAGTGGAAAAGAGAAAGGGTTTGCAGAACAGGGCAGAGGGAAAGGAAAGGAAATTGAGGATTCTTCACCAAGCCAGCCAGCTAAGAAGCAGGGTAGAAGGCTACAGATTGCTGATGAGGTGGAGGAAACACCAAAGGTAAGCAACCCAATCACAAGGTCAGCTGCCAAAAGACTACTTGCACCTGCCCTGCATACACAGTCTGTTGAACACTCAACTCAAGAAATGGATGAAGATCAAGTGCAGTCAGAAGAGAAAGATCAAGTGATCAAAGAGCTTCAAAATCAGCTTAAAGAAGCTAAACATGTCATAGCTCAGTCTTTTCATGATAACAAGGAGATGAAGAGAAAATTCGTCGAGAGAGTTTCTCATATTCAAACTCCACAAGATGCAATAGGTTTAAAGAGGGAATCAGTTTCAAAGGTTCTAGAAGGTTCTAAAGAGAAGGAAAGCAGGCAAAGTCCTAAGATTGTGGATTTGATTAAACCTTCACCCCCCTTAACAAGATCCTCAGCCAGAAAGATAACCTTTGATTACAAGCTTGTTGAGGAAACACAAGCACATGGCAATCTTGCATCAGTTGAGAAGATTCATACTTGACCTAGAGAGGGTGAGAAAACTGTCAATTGGCTAAATAAGTAGTCGAGGGAGGCTCAAGATCTAATCATTCAGTTGAGGGAAGAGAAAAGAACCTCAGAACTAAAAATTGAGACACCTTCAAGAATGTGGACTAGGCATCAAAAATGCCTGTGCAACCCTCACAAATGCCCAGTCAAAGCTGAGAAGAAATGCACTGCTGTTTAGACAAGTGGGAGATTTAAAGAGACAAAACTTGTCATCGAGAAAAGCAAATAGGTCTCTCAATTAAAGGATGAAGGTTGATGATGAAGCTAGGGGGAAGTTGGACCTACTGGCAGAGGCGACTGAGATATAGAGTTCATGTTATCACGATTTTGCTTTTTGATTAACACCATAAACTATTTTGAGTTTTGCTGGAAAATTGCATTATACAGAACCTGCGTAGCGATCTCACGCTACGCAAGTGCCGTAAGCACGTAGGAGGTTAGAGGACATTGGGTAATGATTGGTAAATGATATAGTAGGGATTTGTAGCCTCCAGAAATGTTGTAGCCACCTCCTAAATGAAGTTTACTGAAGAAATCCACCACACTGTGTAAATCTCGCTACACAACTATTGTAGGTTGCAGTTACACAACATCTTACAGCAGCTCGCTACGCAACTGTTGTAGGTAGCAATTACACAACGTGTTACAGCAGCTCGCTACACAAAGATGACAGGGAGCTTTGTCAGCGCTCATATCACTCCAAGATTTGTCTCTAGCTATCCCAAAATGACTCACATCAATATCAATTCGAAAATATGCTGGAGATCTCTTTTGTCAAGAGTATGGTTTATGCATTAAATATAGTCAAGGTGAATTTGCTATTTTTAGCAAGTAGTGTAGAAATTGTTCATTCTTTGATGTAATTAGATCCAGAATCATAGGATAGCAGTGAAGTTTGACTTCTCTAGCTTAGGAAGGTAGTTTGCTTATATATTTGAGCACTTTGAATGTGCAAAGGATTGGCAGAAGCCCAAAGGACAATTTTGTATTGAACATTGTACAAATTTTCTAAATTTGAATGAAATACTAGTGCAGATGTCCAGAGCTTTTTCATACTAAAGATTCTAGTGGTGATGACCTGAAGTCTGTGTTATATTTCATGTATGTACTTCTTGTTTACTATATCTTTCATCTGCAAATTTTCGTATGTTTAAATTGGATATCAAATGGTCTGAAATTCATCTGAAAATGATGCTTTAGATTCAAGCAATTTGAACACTGTTTTTCCTTCTTAACTCATCAGAATTCATCTTTTATGGTGCTCTAAATGTTGTTATGTGTTTTTCTCTTTCTTCCATCCTATAACAACAAATTAAAAAACTGAAAGATCATCACCTACCTAGCCTTTGCTTCCTTGAGAGTTCTACCTACCAGACACTGTTTTCATTTTCTTTCAAAGAATTGATTCCATTGCCCAACAAATTCCTTTCCTTCTTGCCAACAAACTTTAAAAACCCTTCACCGGATAAAAAATCTAGCCACTGATCCTTAAAAGAAAACCCATCTTTAGAGACCAAGTGACAAGAGAGATCCCTCTCTGAACTGAAAGGGCTAGTTTTCAGTTCTAAAGTGGTTTTGTGGTTACCTTTGTGGGTTGCTTCTTCAACCAAGCAATTTACTTAGTGCTAACATTTTACTTAGCAATTTACTTAGTGCTAACACCTTGCACACAAATGTGCTCTTGTGTGCTGGCTCTCCACTGAAACAAACAGATCCGACTTCCTCCAACTGTAGCTCCTCCTTGCTAGGTGTGCCCTCCTCCAAGCAAGTGTGATCACCACTAAATAATAGGGTCCCTAGCTCCCATAGCTTCTCCATGAATAGAAGCGCCCAAGCTGCCCTCTTCCAATGCCTCCAACCTCATGCTCATGCTCCTCCTCAAGCTCTCCAAGTGAAGATAAGAGTGAATGATCCTCCTTAGGCCTCTTGCACCCTTCTTGAGCAAATCATAAGGAAACCTAAAAGTGAATGGCTAGGATCATCCCAAGTCATTCCTAATCAATGGTTGAGATCATCCCACAATAATCTCAACTCAAAACCCACTTTGGGTTAAGTTCCCTTAGTTTACTTTATGTCCCTCAATTCACCCATAAAGTGAATTAATAGTCACTTTAGGCCAAAATGACCAAATTTTACTTTTGACTTAAATCTCCTGTGTCAAAGTGAAATTAGACATAAAGTACAGAGTACAAGAGTACCAACATCTCCCTCTTGTGGTTAGAGGCTCCAAACCACAAGGGAACCACTTCCCGAGGTACACCAAAACTCAACACACTCGACCACGCATCCTCACAGTGACAAAGGGCTCATCTCCAGACAGAGTTAGAGTAGGGCACCTCTCACTCGTTAGATTGCCTCCCAGCCCCAGCGGAGTAGTCAAAGATCTATTTAGAGCTTCTTTCGTTCGAACTTGGATGGTAGGAGAACTGTGCTTCGTCGCTCCTACATCCCCCCTGTTATCACATGATTTGTACTTGTGCAAAGCCCACCACAAGATCCTCAAATCTTGCGTAACAATGGAAGAAACTACCATTGTCACCTTAGTAGGATCTTCCCTCGTTTTAGTGGTAGAAGAGATTCACCACAAGGGAGGGTTCTTTGGTGACCTCAAGGGATCAAATAGCAAGTTTAGTAGCCAAGCCTACTGTCCCCTGTCTTGATCACCGGTTTGTTGGTCCAGGTCTGGGAAAGAGAAGAGGTTGAAGGTGATTTTTGTACCTGCCTGGAACAAGAACACTTTCAGCTTATACACAACAATTACCAAGCTAAAGTATGCAAAAATAACCTCTTTTGACGCTAGACAAGATAGATTGCAATAGCTGTTACAAATTTGCAACAGTTAACAATTATACGAGAGTAGTAAATGATTTGTAACAACAACAATAATTAGTGCTCATAAATACCACAATTGACCATGAAAGATAAACATAGTCAATAGAATATTATCCAATTGTTAGAGGTGATTTTTGACCGAGTTAAGCCACCTTTAGATGAGTGTATGTAGCAAATTAATGTAGTTTTAGATGGTTGTAGCAAACTTTTATAACAACAACAAATAATATAGTGAGTTTGCTAGGGTTAGAGTTAGTAGAGTTAGTAGAACACTTGAGAGATTTGGAAAAGAGGGTTTATCAATCACTTTCACCACAAGAGTTGCTTCTAGATTAGTGCCTTTACCATTCTAGGGCTATGGAGTCTCAAATACATCCAAGCTTGAAGGTTGATCTACTTGAAACCAAGAGGTAGAGTCTAAACCCTAAATTGCAAGCACATTTGGGCCTTAGGCTTTAGATTTTGAGGAGAAGGACGTCTAGGGTGCAAGCACTTTTGGGCCCTAGATATCGTTTCTCCCTTCTTGTAGCTTCAACTAGGTCAAAGATCAATTGTCTAGGGCTAAATCTAGCACTTTAGGATTTTAGGGTTCTAACCCTAGCAAGAACAAATTCACAAATTTTGGACAAACAAGACCTTGTGAGAGGAAGCACTTATGCTCCTCTCTTAGGGTTTAAATAAACAAAAATCCTTGCAATAAAAAACAATTTCACCATTTACATCAACAACATTCCATAAAATTGCAGAAAATTACTTACTTCATCCAAGAAATCATGAGCATTTAACCCTAATTGTAGAAATATCCATCCAAAATCAACAAACCATCCATGAGAGATCCATTCCAAGCATAGTGCATGAGAGAGAAAGACCAATAACCCTTAAGGGGATGGAAATTTCAGAAGTGGCTTTCACAATGGTGAGGAAAAGATGATGATAAATGAAAGTGAAGGTTAGCCTTTTTATATGAAGCTACCCTAACACATTTTTCCACATAAAGTGTCAACAACAAAATAGAAGAGGGGTCGACCCCTCAGTTTCCCTTTACAAAATGTAATAAATGCAAAATATATCATAATGAGCCACACGTGTGAAACATCAGGCCTCCTCAGGCAAGGAGGGGGCCTCCAAAGGCCACGTGGCATAAATTCGGAGCAAGGTGGGAGAAAGTGACATCTCTCCTCATCGAAAGTCATGCCATGCATCATCAATATCCCATGAAATAACCAAACCCTAGCTGCGTCAAGCTCTAGAGGGTGATGTCATCACCAAAATAGGGCCAACGTACAGGATCCGGGTGCTGTGTCCAGGCCCTGGGGAGATGCATTTTGTCTCTGACTGTCTGCTGTTGCAACGTCCCTGATCCTGGTGAAAAATAAGCTCTGGGTACTCTGCCCAGCCTATGGGCTTCCAGCCTATCTATGTGCCATCATGACTGAATTTGCTCATACCAAGCCCATCTGTCTGTCGTCCAAGGTTCCAAGGATGTGAGAGCCGATGTTTAAGGGTGGTGAGTCACTGGATGACCCACTGCTCTCCATCACATGTGCCAAGGCCCTGCAATAAAGGCACAACGTCCCTCATAGAACCATGTCAAGGCCATCCAAGACAAAGCAAAGTATAAGACAAGGTTAGCCAGGGTTCACTAGAAACATTCCTTAAAGCATGCAAAGTAAGCCGTAACTTAAGATATAAGCCATGTAAACAATTCTCGTCAGTATCTCCTTCAAGCATCACACCAGCCCAGGACTCCATGTGAGTTGACAAGTTTAAGTATGGGAGGGCCTTCATCCAACCCTATTAGGTGAGCCACCTAGATAGGAAATAAAATTACCCAGGTAGAGGGATAGGTCCTAAGGGAAGCAGGAAATAAAGAAACCCTTCAAGAGTAAGTGTGAAGGTGATATGGTTTTAGGGCTTACTTCATGGGTTATGGTGTCATTTAATCCATTTCTATGAGCGCCTTTGTGGAGGGTGCACTTTCTGTTGAGTTACCTCATTCTTAGGCACTATTTTTTCCAATCCCCCTTTATCAACCATCTTACCAGTCCACTTTATCATATTTGCAAGTCCCCTCTTATAAGGTTTCAAGCTATAGCATTGCTATTGCTATTGGGTCCGGGGTGAGCACTGAAAGGGTAGAGCTCAAGTTTGGACTGAATTTTGTTAGTCCTTTGCTGTCATTCCTTTCTTTCTTTAGTTCATTTTCTTATTCTTTTATTAGCAACTGCAATCAACCTTTGGGCCTTCAACCCCTCTTCTCATGAGAGATTGGACCATGACCCATTACCGAAGTTTAGTACACTATGAGAGGCTCTAGGATGGAAAGTGTTAAGTATGGTGGGGAGCAAAACATTACTCTTGTGAGGTCCCCCTAGTAGTACCGCTTTTCCTTGGGCAGTGACAACACGAGACTAGGGCATAGAAGTTGACCACCAAGGTGAAACAAGGTAGCTGACACAATTTCCCAAACCAATGATCCATTTTTCAACTTCAACCAAAAATCCCCATCCACATGCCCAACAAATTAAGCACAACACTTTGCATGGTGTGATGAGCCTTGGTTGACCTCTAGCTGTAAAAGGGAATGAGGGGGGTTGCTGGGCTGCCATCTGTGGACATGCTGATCATCATCATGGTCGGGATCATGTTCTTCATTGCAGGCCTTGAAACATGATCTCCTCTAGTTACCCCTAGGAATTGGGGGGGGGTAACCTTCCCCAAGGTCATACAATCAGATCACCCTATGGTACTCGACGACTTTGATAGTGAGCCAATGTGACCCCCATCGCCCCCCTCGCCATTGGTCATCAGATCTAGGAGACAATGACCTCATCGCCCTCATCTTCAGATATTTCTCTCTCAGCTAGTATTGAGTTGTCCAACTCCTACCATGGGCACTCTCACTTTGTATGACTACACTTCTGATACTATTTTATACACTTTATTTTTGGTTTTAGCTAGATCTAGGGCTTAGCCTTGTCGGACACTTAACTAGATTGTACTTTTGAGTTTTCTTCTTTTTCTTATATCTTTCTCTCATTATATGGGAGTTGCTTTTGCATCCCACATTGTACACAGACTGTTTGTATGCCTTAGTCCCATTGAGCTACTTTTGTGGTCATTCGTTGGACATTGATAAAACTATCTTATCTTATCTTATTATTACAAGATCATATTGTATAACCATCCCTGCTACGATCTATCTTCCTTTAGAGCAATTTTGGTGGATATGATCAAAAAGCCTTCTAGTGCAGTTTGAGAGTCGTGGAAATGATAGTGGACAGAGTTACTTGAAACTTGGTAGCAAGTATAGTTTCTGAAACGCCAATTTGAAAATTTTAGGAAATGAGAAAATGTTAGTTATATATACATGTTAAAAGGTTATACATATATAATTAGAAATTGATAAAAAACAATTGCATAGAATTACATAATAAGATATGATAGTTTTATTAATGTCCATGAATGGCCAAAAGAGTGGGTCAATGGGACTAGAAAGTACAAGCAATTCTAACCAACTTTAGAAGTGCAAAAGCCTACTCCATAATTGATCTGTGAGCCACCTTGGATATTCCAATGGTTGGCCCACTAAAACAAATCTAAACTTAAACGACTACACTGAGCCTATGCTCCACTGTGCGGCTTTCTTTTTGCATTTATAATGCTTTAGCATAAATAAAAACACACCATAGACTACAAAACACACCAAGATTCTTTAACTACTTTGATATATGAAATAGACTACAATAGCAAAGCCACACAATGGAACACAAATATTTGCCCTGGAAACTGATAACAGGAAAACCAACAATCAATGAAGCACCATGCTTTCCATCGTCTTAATTATGAGATCACAATATAGATTGAAAAGATGTCCAAGCTTACTGCGAAGCTATGAGGCACTACAGTCTGTTGATGATTGCAACTTCATGAGACATTCTCTAGATCGTTCTCCTCTGGACTGAGTTGAGATGATCTGT
>JASDQU010270160.1:0-15257 GCA_032191745.1 Picea mariana
CACATGGTTTTTGCCGATGATTTTCTATTTCCAGTTAAGGAATTAGGATTTTGGACTAATCCAAGTCATTGGGTTAGGGTTTTGGATGCCGCTAGCTCCTATATGTATATTGTATTGTAAACAATGTAACACAATGTATGAATATAATATATGCTGGTTTTCTTAGTTTGGGTTTCCAGGGGAAAAATATCTGTGTAATGTTTGCATTTTCCATTGTATGTTTTCTATTCTTTTCTAAATATCTGTTTACAATAGACATTGTACAAGGTTAGAATTTACAGGTAGGTTGGAGAAGCCCAAGGAGGGCTAACGTTTTGCTCTTGAATGATTCATTTTCCCTAGAAGGGGATAACGTCCCCCTTAGAGGGGATTTTATTCTCTTTTCAGCTTGATTAGGGTTTATATTTAACATTTTAATGTAGAACAATATGATTTTAGTATTTTGGCCTTGTCGGCCTTTTACATGACCTAAAATGTAAAATTAGGTCATGGAATGGTATAAATGAGGGATTTTTACCTTCATTTTGCGCCCTCTCTTGGGTTATTGGCTGATTTAGTGATGCACACTTGTTGAAGGAGGATTATTTTGGCATGTTTTGGAATTTCTTTTGAAGGAAGGTGTTACAACTAAGGTTTGCATTGATATTTCTTGGTGAATTGTAAGTATTTTTCTGCAAAACTTCTCTAATGAATGTTTGTAGTTTAATTTCTTGCATATGTTTATGATTTTGCTAAACAAAACCCTAGGTGACAAGCACACAAGTAGTTCCTTGTCTCATGTCCCCTTTGAGAGAAATTTTCAGCCATTGAAGAAGGAGAGAGCCTAGTCGTTTCTACACTCCCTTCCTTTCTTCATTTATTGCTAGCCGTACTATCTAAAGGACAAGAAGAGAGAGACATCTTAAACCTAGGTCTACTACACTTAGGGCCATTTTTCCCTAGGGTTTGCTGAAAAGGCCTTGCTGTAGCAACACCTTGCTTCATCAAACCCTCTAGTTTTGGTTTTATGCTTCATCTTTCAGCTAGTCGTTTTTCCACTTGAGTTAAGGAAGGAGGAGAGAGCACTGAGGCCTAGTTCACCTACACCAAAGTGAGCCTCTCTCCCCTCGGGTTTTGACTTTGAGGCCTTGCCTTAGAAACACCTCAAAGTCTCTCCCTCTAGTCCTTATCCGTTTTGAATTTTGTCTCCTTCAGCTCTTGCATACTTCACTATTGACTCCATCTAACCCTAAGGCACTGATCCTAAGACCTCATGCGTTGAAGTGAACCTGTTCAAAAATACTCTCAACACTTTGAATCAAACCCTAACCTAACTAACCCTAGCCTAGAACTAACCCTCTAACCCTACATGATGCTATTATCTCCTACTATTAAAACCTTTGTGCAACTAACGTTTGTGTCATAAGCAATTGAATGGTGAATTAAGGAATAAATTGAATGAAGTGTTGATTTATTACATTGAATGCCACATGTTCTAGTATTTATTGGTGAAGTGATAATTTTCATTGCTATTTACAAGCATCAACTTCGTCAATGTTTATTGTTAAATTTCTTATATGTTTATCAGATAGTCATCTATTTATATGAAGTACTAACCCATTGAAATAAGCTTGCATATTTCATTTGTTGTTGCTTTGTCTCAGGAAGGTATATCTTTGGGGGGTTTACTTTATTATTGGTTGTTTAGCCAGGACTATCTGCTCGGTGGTGACTTGTGAGGGGGAAATTTATCCTTGTCTTATTATCCTCTTGCCTTCTCAAAACTCCAGGTCATTGGGGATGTCTCCCCTAGGCCTCACCTCCCTAAAGATAAAGAACCATCCCATTGTGGAGACATTGGGTGGGATTGGTTCCTGTTATGCCAGTTTGACCTTCAAACATCAATCTTTAATCCTTGCTACAAACTATGCGATAACAGGCCCTTTTCCGCATCCATCAATAAAAAAATCAAGGTACGTGCTTATTTTTGTTGATGATTTCTCACGCTTAACATGGATTTTCTTTCTAAGGAAAAATTCAGAGGTCTTTCAACACCTCAAAGATTTCAAAGCCTTTGTTGAGACACAATCAGGAAAGAAAATCAAAATCCTTTGAACTGATAACAAGGGAGAGTATGCCAACCATAAGATCCAAAATATTTTTCATAAGGCAGGGATTCGGTTGTAGCACATGGTTGCCTATACTCCACAACAAAACTGAGTTGTTGAGTGGAAAAATAGATCTCTAAAAGAGATGACATCTTGCATGCTACATGCAAAGTCACTTCTACAAATATTATAGGCCAAAGAACTTAATTCAACAACCTACATCCAAAACATATCTCCCCATAGATATTCCAAGGATAATACCCCCTACGAGGCTTGGAGAAACCTCAAACCAGAAGTGACCCACTTTCATATTTTCGGTTCAAGTGCATGGGCCTGGATTCCCTCTGAAAAGAGGAAGGCACTTGATCCACAAAGCACTGAGTGTATCTTTGTTGGATACCTCGACGGTGTGAAGGGATACAAACTTATTGATCTTTCCTCGAACCAACTCATCATTGAGCAAAGTGTCCAATTCGAGGAAAGTGTCTCGCATGTACCTCAATAACTGCATACAGACACATTTGTTCTTCCACCTATCAAAGATGATGAGCATGCACATACAGAATCTTATTTAGATGAGAGTTCCGATTTAGAGGATTCAAATGATCCAGATATAGAGTCAATACAGTCAGATGCAAAGTCAGTGCATGGATATGCAGATGTAGATCTAGATCTGACGCCCAAGTTGGCTCAAAATACTCTTTAGGATGCAAGGGATATTGTTGGGGATCCAGCTGATACTAGGAGGACTTGATCTGATTTCAAGAAGCCTCCTCTTTCACTCACTACCACTGAATCATTGTCACCCAGACATATTTTCTGGGTTCAGTCTTTAGATCCACAACCTTATGGAGAGGCTGCTGGAAATCCATTTTGAGAATCCTCCATGCAAGAGGAGTACAAATCCATCCTCGAGAACCAAACTTGGGATCTAGTTTCCCTTCCTTCAGGAAGGGAACTTGTCAGGTGTAGATGGGTATATAGGACCAAGAGCGTAGTAGATGGACAGATTAGCAGATACAAAGACAGGCTTGTTGCCAAAGGATTTCAGCAGGTGCATGGCATTGACTATGATGAGACCTTCGCTCCGGTAACAAAGATGGATTCCATACGTTTGGCACTTTCCATTACAGAAGCCAAGGAATAGAAAGTGCATTAGATGGATGTGAAGAATGCATTCCTTCATGACTATCTCTCTAAGGAGATCTATATGGATCAACCCTAGGGATTTATGCTGGATTCATATTTGTTCTGTCAACTGAAGAAGTATCTTTATGGCTTCAAGTAGGTTCCAAGGGCATGGTATGCCAATATGGACTCCTACCTGTTGTCACATAAATTTGTACATTTTAAATCAGACCCGAATGGTTACATGCTCAGGATGGTTGATTCACTTCTACTCCTAGTTATATATGTTGATGATTTGTTGATCACCAGTTGCTTGACTTCAGTGATTGCTATAGTCAATAGAATTTTGCATGAGAGGTTCTTGATGATGGACATGGATCCACTACATTTCTTCCTTATACTTGAGATCAGTCAGGATGCATGAAGCATCAAACTGTCTCAGGCCAAGTATGCACGAGATCGCCTTGAGAGTTTTCACATGACAGACTACAAATCTACCTCGACTCCTTTCCTATTAGGAGTCAGACTTGAGGATGGTGGGGACACTCCATTGGTTGAAAACAAACTGTACAAAAAACTAGTGGGGAGATTTTTGTATCTCACACACTCTAGACCAAACCTCTCCTATGCAGTTGGAGCAGTCTCCAGGTTCATGCAAGAGCCGCATGAGCTACATTGAAAGGCTTCAAATCATATCCTTCAATATGTACAGGGAACTATCACCTTTGGGATTCATTATGCAACAAAATCTAAATTGGAACTCATCGGGTTCACTGATTTTGACTGAGTTGCCGATGACATTGATCACAAGTACACATCTATGATCTGGTTACTCAATCAGTCTTGGTTCTAGGCCTATCTATTGGTCAAGAAATAAGCATGCTACTATTTCTATATCTTTAGTCGAGGCAGAGTACAGAGGGGTAGTTAACATAAACATTTAGGCTATGTGGCTACAATATTTTCTCACTGAGTTGAGAATTCACTTTCATTGGTCGATCGTCATATGGTGTGACAACCAGAGCACTCTGAATTTCTGCAGAGATCCATTTTAGAGGCAACAGACAAAGCACATCAAGATCCACATGCACTACATCCGAGACTTAGTACATGATAGGATCATCGACCTGCAATTTTGTCCTTCAACATAAAAGACTGCAGACATATTCCCCAAGACCTTCACTAAGCAGAAGTTCCATTCTCTCCGCAGTCGTCTTGGAGTGAAGGACATAGTTGCCTAGCAACAATCAGTTCTTCTTTTTACATACATTATACTTTAAGGTTTTTTTTTTATCATGGTGTTTTTCTTCTTTCCTCTCTTTATTTCAGTGCATATTTTGTATTTGGGTACCATACATGGCCTCGTTGCCGGAACCCATTCTTTATTTTCACCATAATGATGTTCATGGGGGTGTTGGAGTTACTTCACACACACCTAGGATTTTTTTTTCCTAAGGTTTTTCCTATGTTTATTAGTCATTATTGAGTCTCCTATATTTTAGGAAGAATATTCCTCTAGGGAGAATATTCTCTTTAGTTTGCACTTCAGTTTGATCAATTGAGTGGAGTCTAGATGCTACATTGGGATTATCACCACGCAACATTGGGATAATCACCAACTAATGTGCATTGTCCTTGGGATCATCACCAAACTAGCACATTACCCATGATTCCCTATCTCCTCCTCACTTCACTATGTTCTAGTCAGTTAACCGAAGACTGATAGACTAGTTAACTCAGCTAGGTGGAAGTTCACTCCTGTAACTTCTCGAGAGACTAGACTAGGTGGCAGATTACTCCCGTAACTATTGGTGTGTGTCTAGATCACTCTAGACCACCACTATGGTGCATTGGATTCTCCTCCAGTGTGCATTAGTTGAGTTATACAGAGTATATCATGTGTAAATTATCATTCATTCAATGGTTAATGATAAATCTTCCATTCTTTCTCTTCTACTTCTCTTTTCCTCTATTTTCTCTCCAACTGTGTATGTCAATTCCCAACTAGATCTATTTTGTGCAGGTTCAACACATTTACAGGCAAAAATCATCACTCCATTGTTATTATTGCATTATCTTGATATTCAATAAATACACAAAATGTGATTGTTGGTCTTCCCCAACGAATGACTCTTCCTATCACCTATGTGTAGATTTTAACCTTGTACAATGTGAAGTTCGTGGAAGAGGGATCCACGAACTTCACATGAACATGAGAGATATCTTCCAAGGCACTTGATATTTATAGCTACGTTGAAGAAAGACTCAGCTCGGGACCAAGAAGGGATCTATTCCCTTCTCATGCAAGCTTCAGTAGCCCTCATAGGGATCCTCTCCCTTTCTTTAGCTAGCCATCGCAGATTCACTCCAATATAGTACATTTTTCAACCCACTTCTGGTTACTTTGTTGCAATGTCCATCTTGAATTTTTAGTGTCCTTGGTCTTCTTATCATCTGAAAATTTTCCCTCCTATCCCTATAGTACCCAACAAGCGTAACGAATCCCTACCGTGACCTCTCTCCCACCAGGATAACTACTGAACCTCATGCATCGTTGCTTGCTTCTCTTTCAACATCCTGGTGTTCAGTAGTACATCGATTCCTTCACCAAGTTTCCCATCCAGTTGTGTATCTATAAGCTTGACGGGTACTGATCTTAAAGTTTAATTTTTGTTTACTTCTTTTTATTTTTAATGCTCTTGATATGTTCAAGAGCCCTGACTGTTGAATGCAAATTTAAACAAAGGCACTGCTTCTCTATTCCTTGTTCTTCCCAAGTTCTCATTGTTCCCCACGTCTGGGACAATGGTGCACCTTTAAAAATACTACTACCCATGATACCGCTGAGTGTAGTGCTCTACAACGCCAAAATATTTCAAAAAAATTATATAAAAAAATCCCTCCATGGAGTCCTTTGAGCCAACCACAACCACTGTTAGTACATAGGACGATGAATTTATTCCTCTTTATAATCCCGTAATTCCAAATCCAAATCTCCTTTTGTTCACAAATGATTCAGCCACCAACCCCACCCCACCCCACTCACCTCTTATTTATCCACAGTTCTCAAATCAAAGATTGGATTACTTCCATAATCCTTTTGCTGAAAAATGATTCGGCTACCCACCCCATCGCACCCCACCCCACCCCACCTCGTATTTACCCACAATTCTCAAATCAAAGATTGGATTGCTTCCATAATCCTTTATAATGGTAGCCAAAAAAATCTATTCTTCCATTGTTTTCTTACTTGTCTTCAACTACTCGTTACTGCTTATCCTTCACCCTATCAAGTGAGTTGTTTATAGCAAGATGGCCCCATCTCTAGGTAATTAAATATTGTTCCATCACATTTTTTGTGATGTATCCCCCTTTGATTACTTAGATATGCTCTTGGGGATTCCATATCAACATCATAATTGTGCCATTTATAATGCCTTTCAAACTATTTATAAGTTGTTCAAAAATGCCAATCTTTACAAACTCATCTCTTCAACCATGACCCCTTTGCATCCTTTTTTTCTCTATGGGCATGTCGTTGTAAGTCAATTCAACCTCCACAAGTGTCTTTCACTTCATCTAGTCCACCCTCTTACATCAAGTCAACCTCCACAAGTGTCTTTCACTTCATCTAGTCCACTCTCTTAACTGCAACTAAGGCACACCTCCCTCCTCCATCATACACCACATCAACCCCCAAGGTATTAATATCATATACCTTCAATCCACCACATCGTTCCACAACGCAACCCTGTTACATTCCACCACATCAACATGACCAATCCCATTCTCACACCATAATGTAGATCTAAGCCTCTCAACCAGTAGACCCTAGTTGAGTGTTGAAGCGCACTAGCCTCGAGTATCAATTAATCTAAAAACAAGAACAGAAAAAACAAGAGAACATAAGAACTTCAAGGAAAAATGTCTTGATCTATTATGCTAGCCAACTAGCATTTAAAAAGTAATATAATGGGTCCACTCTATTGCCGTCCTAATACACACTTGCAAACGTGAGCTAAGTTTGGCTCACTTAGTGTGTCCTTGGAGGCACACTGCTTACGTTCACAACCCACACTGTCACTTTGACCAGAACCTCTTCCGTCTAGGCTTACTCCTAGGGAAGCCAAGGGGGGTAGACCCTAGTTTCTAGATAAGATTTAGAGTTTAATTTCTAGGAGTTATTTTTAATTAGTTAAGTTTTGGGGGAATCTAACCTATGATGCTAAGGCAACAATGCAAGATGCAAGGGTTAGTATGTGAAGCAAGATTTTCCCTAAGTCAACTAAGACTAGTGCCTAAGGTTGGGCAAGGGGTCAACTACAATTAAAGGGTGTTTCGTTACGATAGAATTACAAGTTACTCACAAAAGAATAAATATACCAATACTTACAATAAAGAATGTTATATATACAATGATACCATACAACAAGTTAATCACGTTATATGTGTGTAGGATATCAAGAAGATCAGGGCGAGAACATCATCAACACATTAAGACTAAGCATGCCCCAATAGCACTTACTCTATTGGACTGCTTCTCAATGGAAACATCAACATTCACAAATCAAAGGAAACTTAGAAGATCTAAAAGTTCAAGCACAAGTGTTTCACAATGATTATGACACTTAATTAACCACAAAGTATTGCTTGTATTAAAATATTTAAAGATTAGGTTCGCAAGTATTAAACCACAAGATATATCGATTTAAACCAAGGTTATCAAATACTTAGTGATTAAGGGTTTTTAAGATTGAAATGATTTTATTACCCTTATTAAATGTTTCACCAAAGCCTCCTCCTCCTATTGCCAAATGGTTGCTGGATGCTCAAGATAGTATAGCAATGAGGCTAACCCTAGCTGTCACAGTCAGCCCAAAGCATTGAGTTTTTACGGAAAGGACACTCCTTTGTGTCGTGAGACCGTCCCCGGCCTATCACCGTCTGTTGGCCTCCTCAATACCTGTTTTAGATGGTGATCTAAGGTACCCTAAAGAGTCTATTAAGTTGATATGTGAATTAGGTAGAATTTTAGGTGTATTTTAGAGTATTTTAATGATTTTATGACACTTTTAAAAAGTGATTTAGTGACTTGGCCGAAACTTACTTCAACTTAAATGTGTTGCTTAAGCTTATGAAATGAAAGGCATTAACACATATAAGCTATGTGAGAGCAAATTACTTAGTACACCAATATGTAGCTTGCAAAGAAAATAAGTAAAACCACAAGGGCAAGAACAACTTGCCAACAAGGTGAAAGAGATGAGCACACTTATCTTTATATAATTTAACACATTTAGATCCAAGCACAAGTGTGATAAAGAAGATTTAGGTGTTAGCCTACACTATCAACTTAACCATCAAGTTACTTCCAATATGTGGAAAATGGCCTTAAGATTAATGCATGAAAGAAAAACACCATTCACTTAACTTATTGAAGCATTTAAACATTTAGGGTTAGATTTAAGCATGTAAAGTAAATATTAAACTTTAAGGAGCTTAAGCTTGCAAATAGATCTAGCTAAGTTGATTATGCTCAATAGGCTTAATCTAAAGGACTATTGATTAGGTGTGAGATATAGATCTAGAATATATCAAAACATCAAGCACTTAGATCAATAACACAAATTAAACCCTAACCTTACCTTTGGTATTCCTCTCCCAATAGGTAGGCAATTATTAGACTTAGAGAATGCTTGAAAGAGAAAAGGAAAGAAGAAAAAGGAAGAAGAAAGAGAGAGAGGCAAGCAAGAGAAAGAAGAAAGAGAGGCAAGCAAGCAAGGGAAGTAAGAAGCTCACTAGCCCCACGTTCTAGCTTAGGAGAGTGATATTGAGATGAATAAATGAAATTATATCTAAGCCCAAACTCATATGTGGGAGGTAGGCCGTACCAATCCTCCTCCCAAGCTATGAACAAGTAAGAAGTTGCTAGAAAGTGAAGAAAGAATGAGAAATTAGCTAGGAAAAATGAAGAGAAAGTTTGAGAATGTTACCAACTTGAAGAGAAGGGTCTTGGAGTGTTGTGTGGATGTTTTTGGGGTAGCATAACCCTCTCAACCATATATGAACCTGCAAAAACCAGCAAGGTATACTTGCTGGAAATGCTACACACAACAAGCAAAGATGAAGAAAAATTTATATTTTTGGTAGAAATTTTTCACATAGAAAATTTTACAGAAAAAGTAGATTTAGATGACCTATATGCTATGTTAAGCTAGCTGACATATAGATGAATGTGAACAACAATAAGAAGAAGAGTAAAGGGTGAGAAAGTATGGAGTTTGTATGTGTCTCAAGGGAAGAATATTCCTTGGTGCATTTCCAATGAAACCCTTGAAACTAAACCTCATGTGTATGGCAAGAAAAAGCATGTGCATAACTATTCCAATTATCCTCCAAAGCTTCTCTTTATTACTCAAGAAATGGATCTTGGAGAGAACTTACTCTAAAACCCTAAGAGCCAAAGAATGGAAATGAGAGAGAGAGAGAGAGAGAGAGAGAGAGAGAGAGAGAGAGAGAGAGAGCAGCATAAAAATAGCTCAAGATATGGTGATTTGGGAGTGAGGAAAGGGATCTATTTATACTTGGAGAGGAAAACCTGCCTCTCTTGGATCAATGCCAAGTTTCCACCACCAAGCACAAGATGAGATCCCAATGCTAGGGCACACCATCTAGGGTTTAAATCATAGATATAAGGTGTAGATTGGTGTGGAAAATGTTGGGATCACACAAAAGAGTAGTGGGAGGCTATGGGATACATGCCAAGGGAGAAAAAGGGGCCCCAACTCATACAAATGATTTTTTCTAGGAGATCCACAAGATATAGAGGGGGGGGGGGTAACTCTCCTTGGAGGGCGCACCACATGAGGGAGAGGAGAGGAATGGAGAGGAATTAATGAGGGAAGGGGAGTGGAGAGGCATTGGGATGAAGAAAAGAGGTAGTGGGAGGCTAGGAAAAGTGTGTCAAGGGATAGCATAAGTCTCCCATTGATTTTTTTTATCATTTTTTACTTTTTGGAGACATTCTAGAAGGAAGGCACACCACTCTAGGAAAAGTGACGTTTTTTCTTTATGGCTAGGTGAGGGGGTGATGTGAGGGTTGGAAAAGGTTAGGAAAAATATCTCTCACCTTTATCCATCTTTACATCATCCTTTTAACTCATTTTTAAAAATTACATTTTTGTTATGTTTGGACTTAGCAATTAAAATTGTTGTTTTTGACTAACTGACACTCCGGGTGGATCAACCAATAGCAAAAGTTGTCCGACCGAACTGAAACTTGGTCCAAGGGTGTAGGGGGTGCTATTCCATTTATTTTGAGCACAAATACCCCTATCAAAAATCCAAGGACCTAGTTTTTACAAATTTTTCTCAAAAATAATTAATTAATTAAATAATTAAACCTCCAAACTTAGGGAAATTTAATTAAAAATTAATTAATTAAAAAATATATTCTAGATTCAATGGAATTATGCGAGACTTTCTAAGATGTTTTTCATGGTCATTTACAATGATTCCTAACAATAGTTACCAGAAGATAAGCCCATTGGAACACCTTTCACCACTTTGGAGGAATTATTGCAAGTGTGAGGGGAAAACTCAAGGGAAATCAACAAGGATGAAAAACCCAATTGATAACCTGAGGATTAAAAAACCTCGGTGAAAGGAAATCTCCCAGTGAATCGATCCCAAGGTAACTGACCTAGACATGAATCATGTAAACCTATTACATTATTGACCCATGCAGGGGTGCGGAAATTCCAATTACAAAAGGAAGTGTTGGGGCCAAACAATGCCCTGTAGATCCAAAATATTCAACAAATTTTCATTTGATGATGCATCTCTTCATGGCACATGGAGTTGACCACCTATGTTGGAGAGGTGGTCAACACACTCAATATGTGCACAACCCAATATATAAGAAAAAAAAAAATAATTAACTCCTTCATTTAGCTCGAAGGCTCGAAATATGAGTTGGATGCTTACACAACAAGACACTCAATATTGCTAAGTTGGAAAAAAAGACAAGGGCATTCCTTCTACTTAGTCACTACTGGGATGAGTGGTGTGGCCTCCTTGGTAAGGTCTCACTGGTTATCTACGTCATGTTATTGGGTTATCCCATGTATACCTAGACCCCATGCCTATAGCCACTAAGTCACCAACACAATTGAATGTCGCTCCACAATTGACTAATAAACCACATGCAGAACCTTCCAAGGATGTTGATCATGGAGAAACTAAGGCCAAGGGTACAATGAGGGTTGACATGCCCATTTTCGACGAAGATAATTCCTTTACAGAACATTGATATCTTCCTACTTCAAACAATCCTTCAAAGAATAGTTATGATTTCTGGGGTCTAGATCCAATTTATGTGTCATTTAGACTACAATAACCTATCTATGGCATACTACTTCAGCCATACAATGCGTTACCTTCCAGATTGCTTAGGAAAAACACACACACTACAACATCTCTTCATTCATTGGAAAGCTTCATGTATGCAGTGTATAGATGGCTTGTTGGAACAGTAAAAAATGCCTGACTTGGAAATGATTGTCAATTAGTGAGTGAAACACACTCACATATTGCATAAATACTATCCCCTTACTCTTTCTTCTCATAAATCATGCACTTCATCTCCTGAATGGTGCATCTTTAACACATTCTTCCTCAACATGGCTCATAGCCAATTGCATTGATCCTCATGATCACACTCTCGTATTACCTCCCTTTTAAAGAAACCACTGACTCAGTCCCACTTGCAACGATTCTTATGAGCATATGCCACACAACTAGGAACATTCTCATAGTTTGGTACATTCCATATCAACATCCTCGCCTCATAATGGAACACCCTACCTTCTATAGTAGTTTCGCAAGTTTCTCTAGCACTAGCATCCAATTTCCTATTATATATATAAAGCCTAAAGATAATAATAAAAGAATATATAAAATAAATGATAAATAAAATAAGCTAAAATAAATAATAAAATAAATATAATAATGTAATAATAAATTATAGTAATAACAATTAAGTCATGGCTCCTCGTAAAAAGGCACCTAGGTTATATTTATAGTCGGGGCCCCTCTTAATGTAGAATACATTGTCATTCATTATTCAATTATTATTATATCATTCTATGCCATCGAGCAAATATTTTTATAACATTGGTATCAAAGCGACTGGCAATCCGTGCCAATCGTCGTCGTACTCTCCAATGCCATCCACCATACCAGATCCAAGCACAATATCTATCGCACCAACCACCGATTCAATCATCATACTATGCAACCATACTTTTCAATTATATCGACCATACCATCGCCGTCGCCATTTAATCAAGACGTTGTACATTCTAATTAAACCATTATACAATCACATATGTATGTAGCAATCGTAAATGTCAATTAAATCGATCGTACAACAAATCATGTTCGTACAACAATATGTACAATGAATTAAGGAACCATACATAGAATTTAAGAGTTGTTTGACTAGTTAATTAATTACATGTTAATTAATTAAACAAATCGTACAATCAGTGGAATTTCAGCCACATCCATTGAATCACACAACATGAATGAAATTTAGGGAAATTATGAGGAAGTCTAATAAACAAATTCTATCAAAATTGATTACAAGTGTACCCCACCTGTGACTAGAAAAATGTCATACATCCATTCAAGATTGAAAAAAATATAAAGGAAACAAAAAGAAAACGATAAAAAGTATGAAGAACTTTAGGTGAAAATTAGCCAGTTGCAGGAGCACATCATGCAAAATCATGAAATCCTTCAAAAAGAACAAATCGAGCTAAGAAAATTGGTCACCAAAAATCAACTTACCACACAAGAGGAACAAACTAAGTTGAGTGCTAAGGTTGATAAAAATCACACTGAAATAATAAGTATCCTACAAAATTTTGTCAATTTTAAAAAACTACGTTATTCCACAACAAAATTCTTCAAATGATTCAAATCCTCTGAGCTTGTCTAACACACCAAACCTACAAATAAATATACCATTTTCTAACATGGAAAAACCACAAATAAATATACATTAGGGCATGGTAGTTCCTAATGAGTTACATCCATATACCAACCAAACAATCTTTGAATATCCTCCTAGAGAAAAACTTGTATTGTCAAAATTTAACCGAAATGAAAAACAAGGTGTGTATTGGTTTAATGAGACAAAATAATATTTTGAAATCTATAGTATCTATAATGAAAATGAAAAGATCAGATATGCATCCATGAAACTAGAGGGAGATTCATATAACTAGTACATGTGGTGGAAAAATACATGATACTCAATAAACTAGAATACATTTTAAGATAAATTCTTTAAACGATTCCAAGATATCGTTGAAAAATATTTTTTTTTAGAACTCACCAGACTTCAACAAAACGGAAGTGTGGATGATGTTACATGTGAATGGGAATCACAATCTACAAGGGTACTTGGATTATCAACATAACACTGATTTAATATTATATCACCTGACATAAACAACACCTCCAAAATGAACTAAAGCTATATGATATTACAACTATGGAAGGAGAAATACATAAGGCAAAAGAGACGGATTTTTTTTTGAAATATTGTTATTACAAAAATTTGATAAGACTTATTCACAATGAAAAGACAACGATTGCAGGTTTTACGGAGACAAGTAGACACCTGGACACAAATGACCCAAATTATATATATATATATATATATATATATATATATATATAGATTGTAACACCCATGTTTCCCCCAGTTTGTAAATATAACTATATTGGCCAAGAGACTATGGAAAACTTGATATGTGTGAATGTTTGATTTGATGAACCTTTGTATAAAAGGTCAATGAATGTAATTTATGTTATTGAGAGAAAATGGATAAGTGTTTCATAACTCTGGAAAGGGGGGTTTGTCAATATAGACCACAGATGCTACGAAAGATATGGTGAGGGGAACCAGGAATGTGTTAGAAAAAAAGGACCGTGGAGCAATAAAATAAAACAAATGTGGAAATAAAACACAGAAGATACACAATACAAGAGAAATACAGATTTACGTGGTTCACCCAGTGTGGGCTATGCCCACCAGAGAAATTGCCAGGTCCTTTCTTTATTATTATCCAGCAAAATGAAGGGATACAACCTACAACAAAACCNGACCTTATAATGAATGGTCCAGATTTACAATGAAATTACAATATACTTTTACAAGGAAATTTTTGCTTCGGGGGACGCCCATCTCTATCTTGATCTTCCTGAGTTTATCTTTGAGCGCCAATTTCCCATGGTCGCTGCTATTTTGGAATAGATCCGTCAAAGACGTCCACATTGTATATGGTGTGGCTTTCCCATGGAGGTTTGAGACAATTGTTAGAAAAACAGGACCGCGGAGCAATAAAATAAAACAAATGCAGAAACAAAACACAGAAGATACACAATACAAGAGAGACACAGATTTACGTGGTTCACCCAGTGTGGGCTACGTCCACCAGAGAAATTTCTATGTCCTTTCTTTATTATTATCCAGCAAAATGAAGGGATACATCCTACAACAAAACCCGATGTAACTTCCTCTTCTTTCTCTCACAGTCTCCTCTCTCAGAATACAATACTCGCCAACATACATAGCCGCAATACATTTCCCTCATAAAAGAGGGTTGCCTTCTAGGGAAAAAAACCCTAACATAATCTCTATCATTAGATATGCGACCTTATAATGAACGGTCCAGATTTACAATGAAATTATAATATACTTTTACAAGGCAATTTTTGCTTCAGGGGACACTGCCCCCAGACCCCCCAGCAGGGGGGATAGCCCCCCCGGACCCCACAGAGGGGGTACCCCCTCTGCACTCCCCCGCGTGGAAGAGTGTACATACTTCTGGGGTGTAAATACTTCATGGGGTATAAACACGGCTGAAAGTAAAAAGACCTCTAAATCAGGAAGACAATAAGGCTCCACAACCAACAATCTCCCAATTGGCGACTGATCTCAACAACTCCACTGCTGCTATATATGCTGGA
>JASDQU010270167.1:3330-15374 GCA_032191745.1 Picea mariana
CCGCCTGGACTGTCCTTCAAACCCGTTTTAGATGGTGGAGGGAGATGATTAAGACCCCTAAAATGTTGCTAAAGGTTATTAGGACCCTCGGGTGGGTCTTTAGGTGTGTTGGGTGTATTTTTAACAAGTTTTAGACCCTTAAATTTTAGCTTTTTAGCGTATGGCCGTGAGCAAAAGTATGTGAAACGAGTGTTTAAAGAGTGTGTTTAAATCACCGTCAACATGTAAAGGAATAGCGAAATGATAGCACAATGTTTAAACCATTAAAGTAAACATCACATGAAAGGTACTTGTAAGATAATGAACCATAAAACCATGAACCATTCACATGTAATGATACTAGTAATTGAAATGATAGATTAAGCTTAAACACTTAAATGATTTGAACCATAAGCATGTGACCAATGATGTGAGAAAGTGCTTGCAATGTTGTTAAAGTGTTTAGAGCTTTAAGAGTGACTTAGGCCGTGAGCATATATGAGTTAAACCATCAACATCCAAACCATAAAAATTATATCACATGTATGCAAGGCGTGTATGTGCTAAACCATGAGAAGGTCATGAGCAATGTGAAGCATTAAACCATGTGATAAAGATATGTGATGTGCTAGAAGTGAATCACTAGGCCGTGAGCTAAAGATGTGTGTGCTAGGCCGTGAGCTATTAGGCTTGTGAAGTGGATGCTTATGTGAGCAATTAGATGTTAAACATGTAAAGTATCAAACCATTTACAAAAAATATGTGATGTGTTGGAAATAAACACTAGGCCGTGAGCTCAAAAGAAGTGTGTGAGACGTGGGTGCTTGAAACCAATAGTAAGGCCGTGAGCTCAAAAGAAGTGTGTGAGACGTGGGTGCTTGAAACCAATAGTAAGGCCGTGAGCTCAAGTGAGCTAGGCCGTGAGCTTATGTGCACAAAACGTTGCTTAAAAAAGTGAGCTCAAACATGTATCAAAGTGTGCTTAGAAGATTAATCATCACCACATATAAATTAAGCTAAGTTATGAAATTGAAATAACTTTAAGAGACAAATGAAACTTAGCAAAAGAGAGATCTCTAGAGTATTATCACTTCATATGCATCCAAAGATTAGTCAAATAACTTAAAAGTAAAAGATCTAAAGCATTTGAATCACATCCAAGTTATCCAACTATTTACCATGAAATGTGAAGCATATGAAAGACTAAGTAAGAAATAAACTTGTGACTGAAAACTATCTAAGATATATCAACTCATAAGCATTAAGATCACCACAAGTTAATTTCCCTTAAGCCGAGGCGATTTTGGGGGTGACTCCCCCAAGGTGCCGGCAAGTGAGGTTAACACTACTAAGATAAACTTGCACAGAAAAGCAGGGCATTCAAGCTTCATTCTCGTAGCTCCGGAGATCCGGAGAGAGAGAATGTCAGATAGGCTCCTGGCCAACTGCTCAGGCAAGAACTATCTTAGCACTATTAACATACATTAGATTTATTTTATGAACAGAAATGAAAGAACTTGAAAAGAAACACCACTACTAAGGTCAAGGTGGTGGCAAGCCTCCCGATTTTGACCAAAGAGGGTAGCTTATTTGTACAATAACAAATAAATGAAATATAGGCTAAACTAATAGTTATATGAACAAAAGAATAACTATTCTAAGTTAGGTTTATTTTAGGGCCCAAAAGACTTAGAAAAATTGCAGAAAACTTAAAGAAAATAAAGAGAGAAGAGGAGAGATGTTACCCAAACCAAAGAAGAGTTGTTTGGGAGGCCTCCTAGGTGTTTATATGCAACTTGTACCTTCAAATCTATCGCTGTCCTGCAAAAACAGCAAGCAAAAACTTGCTGGAAATGCTGCAAAAACACCAAAAATAGTTACAGAAATTTCTGTGTATACACAGAAATTTCCAGCAAAGAGATGTGATATAAAAACTTGATATTTTGACCTATCTAAGAGTTAGAAAGCTACAGAAAATGATATGGAATGATAGCAATATATCAGATGTAAAAGAACTAGCAAGGAGTTTAAGCAAGCCAAGGTTGAAATCTGCTCTAAAGTCTCTTCCAAACCCTAACCTGTGAGACAAATCTGCAACTCAAACACAATGTGAATCTATAGCGGCATAGTATGATGATTAGTATAAAAGCTTGAACTAATTCATAACTCTATCTAATCAATCAATACATAGATCATCAACACTAATGTCTATTTGATCTACTTCAATAAACTAATTTATCAAAGATACATGCATATAAAATCACAAAATGAGCAAGGAACAAGATCACCTCATGTTATTTGATCACAAGACTAATCTCAATAATCCAAATGTCCTCCAAAGCATTTCTTTATTGCATCAAAAATGTGAGAAGCTTGGGCAACTAATTGCTCCAAAAATCTCAAGAGAAAATGAATGAGTGGAAGATGGCAAGAGCAAGAGTGTGGCAAAATTTYGGTAGCATAACATTATCTCAAAGAATGGTAAAAAAAAAGTGAGGGGAAGGCTTCTCTTTATACCCCAAGAGGCAAAAGGAAGGCACTTGGATCACTTCCAAGTGTCAAATCAAGAGTTAGAGCACACATCTCTAAGAGAGGGGCACCCAAGCTAGGGTTTTAGTCATGCATTGATGAGAGGGTGAGGTGTAAGGGTTGGATAGGTTGAATAACCATCCAAAAAGGGCGCACTAGACATTTGAGGAGGACCCACATGCTAAGAATAGCAAGTGGGGTGAGTTTGGGTGAGTTGGAGTGTGGTTCCAACCAAAGGGGGCGTACCACTAAGGAGGGCGTGAGCTTTTTGTGGTAGAGAGTTAGGTTAAAGGTTAGGTTTTTGGGTGGGTTAGGGTTTTGGTAAGTCTAGGGGGGCACACCACATGTGTGGAGGCCCCACTCCAAGTTTCAAGGAGTGAATCAAGGAGATTGGTTAGTGATGGGTCGTTTTTCCCCTTAGGGCAAGGTTTAGATAAGTGAAAAAGTGATTTAAGAGGTTGAATTAAGTTGGGAAAAGGTTAGGATGGGGTTGGGTAGGTTAGGAGGGTCTATCTTGCCACTTTCCACCTTACACTCACTCACTAATTCAATATTACAATGATTTTTTGACATTTTACTAATGTCACTTTAGCAATTAAAATTGCTGTTTTGACTAAGACTGACTCTGAGTGGGCTAAGACATAGTAAAACTTGCCCGATTGAGCTGAAACTTGGTCTATGGGTGTAGGGGATGCTATTCCATTTCTTTTGAGCACAAATACCCCTATCAAAATCCCAAAGACGAAGTTTTTACAATATAAGCTCAAAAAATAATTAATTAATTAAATTATTAAAAATTTAATTAATTAAAAAAAAACCTATCTAAACTCGACGAAATTCCACGAAACTTTAGACACTGTCTGGCATGGTCATTTACAACATTCCTAAACAAAGGTTACCAAAGAATGAGACCATTAGAGCACCTTTCCCCACTTTGGAGGAATTATTGCATGTGAGGAGGGAAAAACTCAAGGGAAGTTGGCCAGGAGCTTGTCTGGTCGACAACCTGAGGATAAAAAACCCTCGAAGAAAGGAACTCCCCTAATGGAAACACCCAAGGTACCTGACCTAACTATGATCCATGCAGACTTATTACATTATAAACCCACGCAGGGGTGCGGAAATTTCGTTTACAAAAATTTTGTGCTGGAACATCAGACACCAAGTAGAACCAAATACTGTCTTCAACATAGATGAATACTTCATGGCACATGAGTTGACCCCTAGCTGAATAGGCGGTCAACAAGGCCTAAAAGTCACACGACTTTACAGAAATGTGTGTGGCTTTGAGTCTAGACATGGGGTAATTGAAGATGTGGAAGTGTGCCTTAAAAAATACCCCGAGAGAGTAATCCACATTGACATAGTGGTAGTAGATGTCCCAGATGTGTGGGGGATGTTATTGTCTAGGAAATTTGCTGGAATACTGGGAGGCACTCTCGAGATCAACCTCACCTACGTCAATGTACCTTTGAAGTTTGAACAATGGAACAATAGGTCGTCTCCCGAATGTGCCAATGACCAGAACCCATGTGCAAGAAATTAGTGACCCCATCAAAGATGACAAAGCACATGAACAGATCCTATTGAGGTGACAGTGATAGGATAGTCTCCCGTTACGCCAATTTGTCTTCATTTACCTTTCCCTTCTATCGAAGTACAAATTGCGCGACAACAGGCCCCACCTTAATGTAAAAAATAATTAATCTCGTAATTATTAATTATATTGTGAGATAGTGAGGTCGACCATGTTGTGCCAATAGACACTTCTGTTGACAGGTTCAGTCTAATATAAGTAAAGGTAAATTCTCCATTGAGGAATCATATCTCAAGTGAGTTTGGAAATTTCAACGAGTACATCTTCTTGGGAAAAGTGTGCACCTCTCTTGGGCGCTAGTCTTCTAGGGTTTGTAAGCACCGTTTTGTGTGCTAGATTTTCTTGGTGGTGGAGGTCTTTCTCTTGAATAATATAGAAAAGGATTGGCTAGGTTTTCTTCCCTTGTCGAAAAGGGTTTCCAAGGATACTTTTTGTGTATTTGTGCATTGTGTTTCTTCTTGTGATCTTGGTTGTTGCAACAAAATTGTTTATAGTTTAAGTAAAATGCTAAAAATGGAATGAACTTCATGCTTAAACCTTGCCTATTGAAAAATCAACAAGTCTTGTTTCCCAAGTATAAATAAGAGTCTCCCCTCCCTCATTTGACACATCTAATCTTGGTATTGTTACTATGCCAAAATCTCTCCTCTCCCACTCTTTGCTCTTGCTTTCTTTTGCTCTTGTTTTTCTCTCAAGCTTGTGGCAAATATTTGCGCAAGCTTGCTATTGAATAAAGGAAATCTTTGGAGGATATATGGTGTTGGAAGTATTCTTGGTGCCATACTTGTCATAAGGTGATCTTGTTCTTTTGCATTTTTCTTTTACATGCTTAGCTTTGAAGATCTATGGTAGGAATATTGAGCAAAGTATTTTGCTTGTGTGGGTTTATGATAGTATTATCATAGATCTAATGAACTTCTTGGTAGTTATTTCAAAGTATTTTGATTTAATATCTAGATCTACTCACTTCTTATTGTTTCTTATAATTTAGCATTGAAGATTGACAAGATTGCCTAAGGTTTTAATAGAAGATTTCAGATCTGGAAATCTCTATTTTTACCCACATTCACCCTCTAAAATTTTTTGTTCTAATTGTTGTTCATTTCCATAATATTTTGGTATACTAACATGCTTAGATAGGTCATTTATATGCTTATAACTTGTTGAAATTTACACAGAAAATTTCTGGTTTTTACAACAGAAAATTTTCACAGTTTTCATCACTTTTGCAGCATTTCCAGCAAGCTTTTGCTTGCTGATTTTTTCCAGGTTGGTGACATTTGGGAGGGATTACAGCCCATTTGAGGCATCTACAAGTCAAATATTAACCTCCTAAGTTGGGGTAACATATTCCCAACATTTCTTCTTCTTTCTTCCATTGTATACAAGCCCCAAGAGAGTCTCTAGGGCTTGCCTTCTCTAAAAGTTCTTAAATTTCTGCGTTTTTAATTTCTAGTTTGTCCCACTTGTCCTTAAGACAAGGTTGTGTGGCTAGAATTATTTTCTTTTGAAGTCATTTCATTTATTATTTCTTTGCCTACACCTAGGAAAGAGTTTGGCCAAGCCAACCATCCTATATCGTAAGGCTAGGTGTTAGTTGTGGTTTATTGCTTCTAGTGCTTGTGTTTATGGTTCATCTTTAGATCTTAGAAGTTCTTTTCTTTTCATTGCTTAATCTGTGGAGGCATAGTAACTTACTTGTGTTTTTCAAACATTTCTTATCTCTCCAAGTATTTGCTTTGCTTTCAAGTTCAATCATTTAATATCTTTTCAAGTTTAAGCAATTTACTTCACATTTACTTTCAAGCACTTGTGCATTCAAGCATCTTTACTTTCTTGTAATTTACTTTTCAAGCACTTTACATTGCAAGCACTCAACATAACTTAGCTAATTCTAAGTTCAATTTACCTTAGATCCATAGGTCCTCAATCAATCTAGTAATTAGCACACCTTTAACTGTCTCAACTTTGCCACCAAAAAAGGGACTTAAGGAAAAGACTTGGGGTGCTAGATCAGGGATGGTCTCACGACACTAGGGGTCACCCTTGTTGGAGTACTTTTGTTCCCCGGATTGACCTGTGGAGCTAGGGTGTGGTCTTGTTTGCCTCACTTATTGAGCACCCAGCAATCCTTTTCGTATAAGTGGGGAGAGTTCTAGGGAAGTCACATAGTTCTAGGATTCAAACTTTCACTTAATCAACTTAATCAATCATAAAACTTATCTAATTCAACCTTGGTTTATTTCATAATCTTTTGATGGTTTATGCTCTATGATTTCAGCAAGCATTTCACTTTAAGTTACTTTACATGCGATTTTATTGAGCACTGTGGATAATTAATGTAATGTTCCCAAGCCATTTTTTTCGCTTGGAACACTAACTGCTCACTGTCAATGGTTGTGTGTATGTTTATTTGCAGGTTTTCTCTTGGAGTTATGCTTAGGGTTTATAGATTCAGTTATCACACGTGGATTTAGCTCTGAAGATGCAACATATGAAAATACAAGAGATAACAAGAAACTTCAGATATGGAACCACAATAGCATTGATCTGACCTTTATTGAGATAATATGAAAGAACCTGATACAATAAGGATGCAGATCTGGAATAACATCAGATAGATCCAAAGCTGGGATATGAGCTGCTGCAAAATGCTCAGAATAAGAAGATATAGGCCTCCAAAGGATGAATACAAACTAAAGTCCAATACAAGAAGAACCAGGGTCAAGTCCAAACCCCCCTAGCTGAAGGTACGCCCTCCTGAATAGCTGTGAAGATCCAATATTTCGGCCTAGCTGTTGGGAGCCTCCAAATGGCACCAAACTCTGCAGAATGATAGATCGAGGCAAGTAGAACCCCCTCCTAAAGCCTCAAGCCGAAATGTCAAAGTCTGCTCCTCCAAATGTTGAATCCTCAAGTAAGACTGTGCCCTCCTGAATACTATCAAGCCCAATATTTCGGCCCTGTTAAAGGAGACCTCCAATCACTGTGAAACTCTCCAGAATGATAGATCAGGCCAAGGGAAACCTCCTTGTGAGGTCTCAACGTGAGATCTGGAGTTTTATTCCTCCAAACTGAATAGATCTGAATCTCAATAGCGCCCTCCTTCTGTCCAAATCGTGCCAATGCTCTAGGAAATCATCTGGCAAGAATAACTATCACAAAATGCACTAGAAATGATGATCAAGGCCCTGCAAGGAAAACCCAAGTGCTAGAATGTCCAAAAGCCTTGTCAATTCCTTGGATCGAACTTCCTTCAAACAATGATGCGCCCCCTTGCTGAAAATCCTCAAGGGTACAGCCTGTTACTGTCCTGGATGAGTGATGGTACCTGTAGCTGCTGTAGAATGGTGTGGGTGGAGTATTGCATCCCCGAGACCAAGCTTGGAACAAGATAGGTGGGATCTTTCACCACCGTGTTGTCCTCTAGGGTTTGTATTCTCAAAACCCTCAAAATTGTGTGCTCTAGAGCCTAAAAGCAATGCATAACAATCCAAGATGAGTGAGAGGTGCACCCTTGCCTTTCCTTTATACCTCCAATCTGTTTCTCTGTTGAGTTATTTAACCCCTAGGGTTAACTCCTAACTCAACCTCATGTCTTCTATTTCTTCATTGAGTTACGTTTCCCTTTTCAAGTCAACTTAATATTATAACGTTGAGTTTAGTTGACTTTTCCCCATGCTGCATGAGACTATAGTCTAGTGGGGATGACTAGACTACTGAGTCTCTCCAACCCTCTTCATCAAGAGGTGGGGGACATTACAGTCTCCACTGCTAGGAATTGCTTGCCCACAAGCAATTCTAAACCTGTCTCATGTATCACTTGTTCACTCTCCCAAGTAGCATCCTCAATAGGCAAGTCCTTCCATTTGACAAAGTATTCTCTAATGCTCCTCCTCCTTAGATTCTTCTCCCGAACCTCCAGTATCTTCTCTAGTATAAGTATCAATTGCCCTTCTTCATCTAAGGGTGGCAATGCCTCAAGCGGAGTGATGTGTTGGCCTATGGCCCTCTTCAAGCATGATACATGGAAAACGTTGTGTATTTTGTTGCCGTGTGGGAGATCAAGCTCATAAGCCACGGCCCCTACCTTCATGTTGATCCTGTAGGGTCCAAAGAATCGGGGTTGGAGTTTTTTTGCACCACTCCTTTTGATCGATGCTTGTCTGTACGGTTGGAGCCTTAGGTAAACCAAGTCACCAACCTCAAATGTGCGCTCTACCCTGTGCTTGTCTTCCTGGACCTTTTGTTGATTATGTGCTCTTTGCAGATGATCCTTCAGTTCTCTGAGTATGTCCTGACTCTGCTGAACCCAATCCTAAACCATAGGAGCTCTGCTATCACCAAAGACAATCTCTACAAAGGAGAGAGGGTCATAACTGTACAAGGTCCTGAATGGAGTCATACCAATAGACATGTGATAAGTGGTGTTGTAACAGTATTCTCCCAAGTGTAGCCACCTAACCCATGCTTTTTGTTGCCCTGCTACATAATTTCGGAGGTAGCCTTCCACCCACTTGTTGACTATTTCTGTTTGCCCACCAGTCTGAGGGTGGTAACTGGTGCTAGGGGTCAAGGTTGTACCAACCAACCTGAATAATTCTTGCCAGAAAGTGCTCATAAATCGGTTGTCCTTGTCACTCACAATGGTCTTGGGTAGACCATGTAGTCTGAAGATCTCCTTGAAGAACAAATCTGCAACCTGTGTTGCACTGAAATCTGTGGCAATGGAGAAGAAGTGTGCAAACTTATTTAACCTATCCACCACTACAAAAATACAATCTTTGCCCTGTGCCCTTGGAAATCCTATGATGAAGTCCATAGAGATGCTTTCCCATTTGTGCTCTGGGATGGGTAGAGGTTGTAACAATCCTGCTGGATGTGTGTGCTCATCCTCGTTTACCTGGAAAGTAGTGCATTCCTTGATGTGGCGCATCACATCTTCTTTCAGACCTTTCCACGAACACCTTTCCCTTACCTGTCTGTATGTTTTGACAAATCCTTGATGCCTTGCCACCGGTGAATCATGACATGCTTGCAGTACCTTGGCCTTAAAGGTTGACTCAGGAACCAAGAAAATTCGGCCCTTGTAGTAGATGATGTCATCCATGATTCTGAAGTTGTCATTTTGTATCTGTCCATCCATAAACTGACATGCAAACTGGTTCTTTGAGTATTCTGCTAAGACTCGATGAGCCTTCCAATCAACTGAGATATCAGTCATGGCATAAATCGATGGCCTTCTAGATAATGCATCTGCCACTACGTTATTCTTCCCCTTGACAAACTCAATGTCAAAATCATAGGTCTGTATCTTGCTAACCCACTTCTGTTGTCTCTCATTTAAGTCATTTTGTTCCAAAAAGTACTTAAGACTGTTGTGATTTGACCTCACCACAAATCTCGCTCCTACCAAGTATTGCCAAAACTTGGCCAATGCATGCATGATGGCCAACATCTCTTTGTCATAGATAGTGTAAAGAAGCTCAGGGCCCCTCAACTTTCGGCTCTCATAGACAAGTGGGTGCCTATTCTGCATAAGCACTGCCCCAATGCCCTCCCCGGAGGCATCACACTCCACTGTGAAGGGTTGGCCGAAATCTGGTAGAGCTAAGACTAGGCACGTGCTCATTACGTTTTTCATTTTGTCAAATGTCAATTGTGCCTCTGAACTCCATTTGAAGGCCCCTTTCTTGGTCAAATCGGTCAAGGGTGCACAAAGTTGTGAGAAACCCTTGACGAATCTCTTGTAACAGCAACAAATGCCAAGAAACCCCTTCAATTATGTGAGGGTCTTAGGTGTGGGCCAGTCAAGTATAGCTTGGATCTTCTCTTGGTGTACCTGTACCCCCTTTACTCCAATGATGTGTCCCAAATAGAGGACCTCTGTCATTCCAAATTCACATTTGGACTCATTTGGATACAAGGATTGGTCCTCCATGATGGCTAGAATCTGTTCAACATGTTGAATATGTTCCTCCCAAGTCCTGCTATAGATCAATAAGTCATCAAAAAATACTAGGAGGTGCTTCCTCAGTTGCTTGTTGAAGACGTGATTCATGCAAGATTGAAATGTGGCTGGCGCATTATTCAATCCAAATGGCATCACTAAAAATTCATAGTGGTCGTAGTGACATCTGAAGGCAGTCTTAGGGATGTCCTTCTCCCTCATTTTGATCTGATGATAGCCAGAGCGCAACTCAATCTTGGTGAAGTAAACAGCCCCATGAAGCTCATCCAATAGCTCATCAATCCTCGGAATGGGATACATGTTCTTAATTTTCTTCTTGTTCAATGCCCTGTAATCAATGCACATGCACATGGTTCCATCCTTCTTCTTTACTAGTACCACTGAATATGCAAAAGGACTGGAACTCGGTCTAATGTGACCCATGTCTAACAGTTCTTTGATAGCCTTCTCTATCTCATCTTTGTACTTCTTTGGGTGTCTATAGGGAGTGGTGATGATAGGTTTCGCTCCCTCTTCCAGCTCTATGATATGCTCAAACCCCCTATCTGGTGGTGCTCCTAGTGGAATGAACCCAAACACCTTGCTATGTTTGTCAATGATTCTCTGAATCTCTGGTGAATAGTGAACTTCTCCCTTCTTGTCCACACATACTGAAATCCTACACTCAGCAGCATATACAATGTCCTCTCTTCTGAAAATGGCCTCCATGCGCTTTGTTGTAACCACCCTAGCTGTGTTTCCTGACATGCCCCTGAGAACTACATTTTTCCCACTTTCCTCTGTGAAAGACATCTCCATGGTTTTGTAGTTGGTGGTGATTGGTCCCAACATACTAAGCCATTGAACCCCAAGGATGATATTTGTGTCTGGAAGATCCATCACATAGAAGTCTTGTGCTAAATCATGTCTGCCCAATGTAAGCTTCATTCCCGGAATATACCTGTTACAGGGCATGGTGCTTCCTCCTGCTACCTCCACCTTGAATCCTTCAAATTCCACCGTGGGTATGTGCCTCCTCTGTAGTAGGGCTGAATCAATAAAGTTGTGAGAAGCACCCCCATTAATGACAACCAAAACTTTTTGTCCCTACAATACCTCTCTCATCCTGAAAGTGTTATATTTGGGTACCCCACTGATGGATGCCAATGTAGCCTTCTCATTTGTTGCCATGTCGTGACCTGTACCTTCTTCTTCTGCAGTTTCGGTGGTGTCTGCTTCTATATTTTGTAGGTGGCCAAAATATTCATCCTCCTCATTATCAGAAGTTACCTCAATGTAGTGAGCCTTGCCTCTGCCCATACACTTGTGGGATGGATCCTGTTGCCGTCCTTATACACACTTGCAAACGTGAGCTAAGTCCTGCTCACTTAGTGTGTCCTCGGAGGCACAATGCCTAGGTTCAAAGTCCATGCTGTCACTTTGACTTGAACCTCTTCCGTCTAGGCTAACTCCTAGGGAAGCCAAGGGGGGTAGACCCTAGTTACTAGATGAGATTAATATTTAATGTTTTAGGAGTTGGTTTTAATTGGTTAAAAGGTCAGGGGGAATCTAGCCTAAGATGTCAATCAGCAAATGCAAGATGCAACTATCTAAGTATGAGAGTCAGACCTTTTTCTAGGGCAACTAAGACTAGTGCCTAAGATTGGGCAATGGGGTCAACTAAGTTAGGGGGAATGTTCATTACAAGATAAGTTACAAAGCATTACAATAAGACAGATACAATTAGATACAAAAGAATATATCAAATATACAGATTAAGACTAGATACAAGATAGACAATACTAACAAGTTTACTCGCATGTGCAGGAATTAAAGATACTCAAGATAAAGAAATCAACACATGAAGCCAAGCATGCTCACAACAGATAGAGTTCCGTTGGACTGCTTTTCAATGGCCAAGAGACGCAAATCACTCAAGACCCAGTCAAGAGAGTGCCTCCAGATGGATGCACACTTCTTGAAGGATCA
>JASDQU010270174.1:0-15944 GCA_032191745.1 Picea mariana
GTACATGCCTTGAAAATGTGGAGGCATTACCTCTTGGGAAGAAAATTTGTACTTATGATACATCACTGTGGATTGCGATATTTGTTTGACAAACCAAAGCTCAATGCTAGACAAGATAGATGGATGGCCCTCCTTAGTGAATTTTATTTTGAAATCAAACACATTAAAGGGAAAGAAAATAGGGTGGCAGATGCCCTTAGCAGAAGCATGAAAATAATTCACCTGGCATCGGTGAGTACATGCGAGACCAGTGTCAAGAACAGAGTCAGAAATGCACAAGAGACAGATCCCTTCGTTCAGACTGTGACCCTGCACCTACAGCAAGAACCCACTGGAGTAAAATATGAAGGCTACCAGATGACCGAAGGAGGTCTTCTCACTTACAGAGATAGACTGTACATTCCAAATTGTGATGACTTGAAGAGGTTCATTATGGATGAACTACATAAAAGACCATATATTGGTCACCCAGGATACCAGAAAATTATCACTGCCACCCGAAAACGATTTTATTGGCCTGGATTGAAGAAAGACACAACCAAATATTTGGCCCGATGCATAGAGTGCCAACATATTAAAGCAGAACATTGACACCCAACAGGACTATTGCAACCTTTACCCATCCCAGAATGGAAATGGGAAACCATCTCCATGGATTTTATCACTGGATTGCCAAATTCAACCAAATAGAATGACACCATTATGGTAGTGGTGGATAAACTGAGCAAGTCTTCTCATTTCATCCCCGTCAAATCAACCTGCAAGGCGATAAATATCGCCCAGGTATTCATGAAAGAGGTATTCAGACCGCACGGTATGCCGAAAGAGATAGTGTCTGACAGAGACACAAAATTTACTTCCAATTTTTGGAAATCACTTATGGTTGGTTTAGAGACTAAATTGTTGTTTAGCACTGCCTATCACCCTCCAACCAATGGACAGATAGAAAGAGTGAATCAAATATTGGAGGATATGTTAAGGATGCATGTAATGCATCAACCCAGAAAATGGGAAGATTACCTGCCATTGGTAGAATTTGCCTACAACAACGGATACCAATCATCCTTAAAAATGAGTCCCTTCGAGGTCCTCTATGGTAGGCCGTGTAATACTCCAGTCAGCTGGAGCAACCCTGTAAACATGATTTATTTTGGACCCGATATGTTGAAAGAAATGGAACAACAAGTGACTCAGATAAAACAAAATCCGAAGGTCGCTCAGAACCGACAGAAAAGTTATGCTGACCAAAAGAGAACTCCAAGAGAGTTCAAAATGGGAGACCATGTATATCTCAGAATTAAGCCTAGAAGGAGTTCCCTGAAAATGGGAGCTTGTGCCAAGTTGGCACCCCGGTATTGTGGACCCTTTGAGGTTATAGATAGAGTGGGACTTGTAGCCTATCGGCTAGCACTTCCTCCCACAGTAAAAGCACATAATGTTTTCCATGTTTCATTATTGAAGAAATGTGTACATGATGCTAATCATATAATTGACTGGTCTGTGATCCAGGTGGAACCGAAGGGAGAATTTCTACCAGATTCTCAATGCATATTGGACATAAAGGAAACCCCGCTCCGGAACCGAACCATTGCACAGGTCAAGGTGAAGTGGAGACATTTTGGCCCAGATGAGGCTACATGGGAAATGGAGGATGCCATGAGACAAGCATATCTGATTTTGTTTACTTATGTACATGCAATTCATGTTAATAGATAGAACATTGAGGATGGTGCTCCTTTAAGGGGGAGGGAATTGTAACACCCTATTTCCCCTAGTTTGTAAAAATAACTGGACTGGCCAAGAACTGTGGCAAACTCAGAAATGTGAATATGTGATGTGAATGGACCTTGTGGAAAAGGTCGATGAATGTGAATAATATTATGAATTTATATTGCAAGACTGCTGAGAGGGGATATGCTAATAAAGAGACCACGATGGCTGTAGAAAGGCGGTGGAAGGCACCTGGAAAGGTGGCATTAACTTCCACCGAAAATCAATACCGTATTTGGACTCCACTAGCCCAGAGAACCAAAAGCGGCTCGTTGGCCTCGAGTTAAATGTCTCACAGGATGGTAGGTACATGGCTCCTTAGGAATTAATGAGGGATGGGGAGGTGAACCTCCCATCCGTAGAGCCGTCAGGCCTAACCAACACGAGGGAAATCGTGCCACACGCAACCTTGCAAGAGGATAAGGCGTGGCAGAGAAGCGATTGGGGGCAGACACGAGGGGAGAAAGAGAACTATGGAGTTATGCAGAGTGGGTGATAGCAGAAAGGAAGGAGAGTGACCTTCGCTCCTGGTCACTGGAAAACAGAGACACATTCTCATAGCATCTTGGTCTCAACTCGGGTGTGGCTAGTGGTAAATTCGTTGGGAGTCGCTGAGCCTACAGTTGGGTGGAAATGAGCACCCCTCTCAGTAGTTGCATAACCCCTGGTGTTACTTTCTGATAAGTGTTTTGCCTTTGGCATCTTGAAATATATGTATGCTAACATTTATGATCATAAGGTGTGAAATTGTGAATGATTTCATTATAAGAATGTCTGTATGGTGTCTTGATCAGTACTGGTAGTTGTATGTTTATATGGAAAGACTACGTATGGCTTATGTTCTCATAAATCGTTATTTATATGCATACTGATCTAATTGAGACTTCATGCTTGGTTCTCGGGAGAGAGATACCCTTATCTGCCTCAGATAGTACCTTGGGTAAACCTCCCCATAGAGATACCCTTCTCGAAAAGGCCCATCAAGAACCTGGGAAAAAGGACGTGAAGGTGCAAGGCCTTAAGAAATCCCTGATAAGTATCGAATCGATGGACGAGATCCCATCGGGAGATCGGTGGTCACTCACGACCGTCATATCAGAAGAAGAAATTGGAGGGTTAAGCGCCTTAACCCTGAATAGGTGTTGATTGACGGATGAGATGTCGTCGGGAAATCTGTGGTCACCCATGACTGTTAGATTGGTAGGAGAAAGTGGGGGCGGGGGGGTTAAATGCCTTACCACTTTGTCTTTCTATGTCTTCGTGGGTAGCAAAGAGATCAGGATCGTGGATCCCCAAGGTCCATGAGAACATATGGACCATTGATTTTTCCACGTCCAAGAAGTCGTGGGAGAATGCACAAGTTAGGAACCTGTCTGAGCCGTCAGATCTCAACTGGAAAACCCGATAGCCGTTGGATCTGTCAGGAGATACCCGAGGGTTAAACCCCCAGTGAATAAGGGCGAAAGCCCTGAAATAGATCTGGACCGTTTGATTAAAGGAGGCCACATGTCGTGAGATTTCCCATTTCGGGAAATCGGGAATTGGGAACTCAGGAGTTCTGGTGATGAAATATCGGGGCATTCCATGGTAGAAACCCCGAAGTATATTCGGGTCGTCCGATTAAAGGAGGCCACGTGTCGTGAGAGTTCCCATTTAGGGAAATCGAGAGTCAAGAACTCGGGAGTTCTGGTGACGAGAGATCGGGATGTTCCATAGTGGAAACCCCGAAGCAGTCGTAGGCCTACTGATTTTGGGAGGCTACGTGTCGAGAGATTACCCGTTTCGGGAAATCGGGGATTGGAGATTCAGGAGTTCTGCTGACAAGAGGTCGGGCTCTCACCTTGATAAATCCCAACAAAAGAGAGAGTGTGGTCATGTGGGAAGAGGTCATATTGACCAAGGCATAACCCAAGGGGCTAATCACCGATTTAGGCTTGTTTGGCACTTCGACGTTTTGGCACTCGAGATACCGAAGGGCATGTTCCCTCGTGCTCTCAAACCCCGAAATCCAGACTTATGAATATCGAGATGTTAGCATGTGGTTAAGTCCTGATGAACGGATGAGATTCTTTCAGAGGATCTCAAGGTTTATAACTACCATCAGATGTGAGGAATAGAAGTCAACTTTAAGTTGGGGCGCGAATGTGCCTTAAGGTAAGTGGCAAGCAGATCTGGATGGCCAAAGTCCACCTGCCTAGATCCACGGCTGAGGCTTCATTCCGGAGCCCCCTTGTTGTTCTTCCTTTAGCGGTGAGGGGGGGGTCGGGAATCAAACGCGCAACTCTGGAACAGTCAGGATTTATGTGCCTTAATTAATGACATTCAAGCGAATTCCGGACCCCCCTTGCCATTCANGAAGCGGGACCCGTCTCCTGTCACATTGCCCACCGTGTCATGTTTCCCCTCTCGCCACCTATACTCCACTCAACCATGCGACAGGGCCGTTCTTAATGGCCATTTTCTAACCTTGTAGGGATTCATCCCTATTGGCCAGTCACTAACCCTACCGAGGTTCGGCGGTTGCAGAGTTGAACGATTCAACATCCCTGTAGCGCTGAGGCGCAAAATACAAAGAGGCGCCATGATTATTTTACCTGTGATCATGACCCGCGATCACATGGGAGCAGAGAGAGAGAAAGAGCTAGCTTACGCTAGGCCTCCGTAGATATTTCGGGGGCTCTGATTCTACAGAAATCAACGAAAATTTGATTATGGTAGTGGGTGTATTACATGTTGAGCATGATGAGCAGCGTGGTCTAAGGATGGGAGGTTCATGGAAGGTCTGCACATAGTTGGTGAAGTTACTACAATTTCAAAGATAAGTATCATTATGTGTTTAATTTCAATTAAAATGTATGTGTGTGATGCTTGTAATATTATCATGCATTACATTGCAAGTGGAATTATTGTTAATTCTAATTAATTCTGTATGTTAGTGGTAATTATGTGTTTACTCTGTGTTAAGTCATTTAACTTCATTTAAATGCATAATTTATAAGTGTTACTCTGCATATAGCATTGCCCGACAATGGGGTTGATGGTCGGGGACATTACACATCTATTCAAGTATTAAACATTAGTTTGTTCATTAAATATGGGTATTTCAAGCTTCACTTCAACTTTCAAAGGAACATTGGAAGATGAAAAAAAGTTGTTTTCATTACTTTATTTTTAAATCGTCTCACCTTTTGAACCTTCTGGTTCATCCTTTTGTTCTTCCTGCTCAGTATTTTTTCAATGTGCTTCCTTACCCTTCATTACTAGCAATTGTGTCACCAACTCTGCGAATGTATAAATGATTTTCTCTAGCTGAGCCACTATGACCTCCAAGTCTTCCATGTCATCTTCTTCTTGATGATGAACCACCATTGTTGGTGCTCTACATCTTCGTAGGCATGACAACAATGCTTGTCCACTATTTTGGTACTAGTTGCAGGTGTTTACCATGTAGGTTTTCTCCAAGTATCTAGAGCCTCCTCTGATACCATTTTACCCATAAATGGTCAGTGTAGGGCTCGTCTATCTCACCAACATGTATGTTTCTGTAGAATAAACTTGTTATTTCTATCTCGTCCTTCCTCAAATGGTTTCAAGGCCTGCAATATTCCATTTGATAAACAAATTGACTACCAAATAAACTAACCTATTAGTTGCATGTCCAGTCAACCAAATGACTATCCATTTGAATTTTCTTATGGTCAGGTTGGTTGAATGGTAAACCAATTAAATGCTATGATGGTCGAGTTGACCAAATAAAAACTTATTCGACTACTCCAATGGTTGGGTCAACCAAATAACAGCTCGGTTGACTAAATGAGGAAAATCGACCACAATAGAAACCTAGTCGGAATGAGTTAACCAACGGTTCAAAAAAATTATCAAGAGGATGAATTTGATATTCAATGACAAAGAAAACATTCAAGGGGTGAATTTGGTAACAAACAACAGATAAAAACGTGTAGAAGGAAATTTGGGTAACAAATAACAGATAAAAACATATGGTGGGGCAAATTTGGGTACTAGTGAAGAAAACAAATGTGCATATGGTCTGTGCAAAAATAATAAATTCCCAAGAAACAATAGATTGGAAAGTATGGTTTGGATATGACTTGTGGAATAATGAAAAATTCCCAACAATAATGAAAACACCTAAGGGGATGAAAATTCACCCATGCAATGGATAAGACACTCAACAGGCAAAAGAACATTGTGGACGATTTCTACATGATGAAAACACACTTCAACAGAGTATGAAAATATTTTTTTTAATCATAAGCAAAAAGGATGTTCTTATTACACACTTCAACGATTTCTATATGATGAAAACACACTTCATTTCCACTTCCAAATTTTCAAAAAGACATAAAATAATAAATAAATAAGCATGTGCTTATTATAGAATTTACAAGAAGGTTTGTCAAAGATCCAATTCAGATCACTTATCATGTATACATATAGACTTTACCGATAATATACAAGGTCAATTGATGAAGACCAAATCTGCTACCTGGTGAAGATCGAATTACTAGAAAGTTTGATCCTCATACATGTGGGTTATGGGCCCACACATTAGTTGAATATTGCCAATGGGAGCAAATAAACTCCAACAATCCCTTCAATGCACCATGGATTTCACAATGACATTCCTTTGTGACTCATTACATGAAGTTCATAGGAACTTCACCCTTTCCACCATCGATCTCGCATTTTTTCCCGCACCTCGTTGTTCTCATTCCGACTCTCAATTGTCCATGGTAGGACCTTTGAAAATTCAGATGCTCCATTGGCCCTTTAATTCTTCTATCACATGACCCAGATGTTAAAACATGATCTTAACTGGAATCCCTCTCAAATACAACATTGATGCTAAGCCTCTTCTTTGTCGTTATCCTGGACACAATTGGATGGTCAGACCTCCTTCTTGGTCATACGATATCGTTTCACTGGATCAGTGTTGATCCTTACAGTGATCAATGATGGATCTTTTTTCTCACTAGAATATAGTGTGACATTACGACTTTACAAAGAGATTATTCAGTGCCACCTCTTCTTTGCAACAAAACTGCAATGTTGCTCTTCACACTTACCCATTCAAGCTTATGGATTTAACACACACAAGATTAAAACCATGAAAATAAAACTCAGAAATACACAATAATATATGATTCCAATTATCGAGCTCGAATTACATATTATGGCCTCCATGGGCCAGGTCACCCTCTCGGCCTAGTTTATGTTTTGTTGGCCTCTCTATCAACTCCCGAAGGATTACATTTTAAACAAGAATAATAAGAGGATCAAATCATTCCATATCTGATCTATCCTCACCCTATCGCTAAGATCACTCGAGATAAAAAATACACAACAGACCTTATCTTTTTTTTACACGAATATCGAGGAAAATCACATCCTCTTGCAACTTCTCATCGATGTCCTTGCCTTCTAGAAGGTTCAAGATTTCGACCTTGATTTGGGGGGTTTATGTTCCTACATCAGACTCCAGGGTAGAAAATCTTCATGATCTCCTAATCATGTGTTTTCATTGTTGCACCATCTTCAACCTCTGTTCTTCTTCCTTCTCATGTACCACTGCATAATAGTGTTGAGTTTTTCCTCATGCTCAACAATGAGCTACAACCAAACCCTTTCTCTATAGCAAGCCTCTGCATCTACTACCCAATACCTCATTAAGATTTTTCATGAGCTTAACCTTTTTGTATCACTGGTTCTCTCCTCTTAGAAATTTTTGATCATCCTCTACTCTTCTTTGGCTTCTGCATCTACCCACTCACACGTAGGAGAACTTTCCCTGCTCTAATACCACTTGATAAAGACCAAATATGCTACCTAGTGAAGGTCAAATTACCAGTGCTTTTGATCCTCAAAACTGTGGGTTATGGGCCCACACATTAGCTGAATACTACTTGTTGGCACCAGGCTGAAGTGGAAAGAAGGACGATCCTCGGAAAGAAAGCATGCAGAAACTGAAGTAACAACTAACGAAAGAACAACACACGCGCATGAAAGAAAGCGTGCACTAGGAAAGCGATAGTTGGAGGAAGAACAACATGCACATGGGAGGAAGACCTAACATCGGTAGGGTTAGGGTTTTGGTAATACACTGTAAATGCCTGAAGAGCCCGAAATGTATAAATATAGATACGAAGGTATCATATAAAAGGTTGTTGGTTTATTAAGTCTTGTGGATAGTAAGTTGTCGCTATTAGTTGCTAGTCTGGAGTATTGTAGCTACGCATGGACGAATGCGATAAGTAATGTTTTTGATTGTGTGAACCAATTTTGTAATATGTTGAGCAAAGAAGAGAAGAGGGAAGGTAGATCTGAGGATTGGATCACAGGTTGTAGAGCCTAATGCGATCTAGTTCGCCTCATATAGATCTTACCCATAAGAGGGAAATTGTAAGCACGCGACGCCAAAAATGCAGAACTACTATAATAAGAGAGCCAAGAGCCAAATCTTTGTGGATGTAGCCCAGGAGGGGGTGAACCATGGTAATATCTGTGTAATGTGATGAATGAATGCATATCTTTGCTTTCTTTCAGTGATTAATGGTTAGGCTTGATGAATGAGTTAATACATTGTTATGAAATTTGTTTATGTTGTTTGGGAAACAAACTGTGAAATGTACGTATGCGACCGTGATCACTAAGTAGATTACACTAACAGATCATGTTGTGTGTCTTTGGTTAATAAACCCCTATATCCTACTCAATCGTAGGATGTAAACACCTGAGTCTTACAGTCACCCATTTAAAGCTATCTCGGGTGAGACTACACAGTGCATCCTGTGTACTGTGTTGCCTTCTGGTTTACCAGGGGGGGCGATAGTTTTAGAGGCTTTGTTGGAACCCCAAATGATATGAACCCTGGGTCAATAACTCAGACAGGTCTGTAGAGAAGGCCGACAAGGGTAAAGAAGACCAACACTACTACTGACAACAAATAAACTCCAACAATCCCTTCAATGCACCCAAGATTTCACAATGGCATTCCTATGTGATTCATTATGTATGAAGTTCATAGGAACTTCACTCTCTCCACCATCGATCTCGTATTTCTCCCCGCACCTAGTTGTTCTCATTCTGACACTCAACTATCCATCATAGGACCTTTGACAATTCGGATGCTTCATTGGCCCTTTAATTCATCCATCACATGACCTGAACATTAAAACATGATCTTAACCAGAGTCCCTCTCCAATACAGCGTTGACCGTAAGTCTCTTCTCCATCGTTAACCTACACAATTGGACAGTCGAACCTCCTTCTCAGTCACATGATATTGTTTCACTAGAGCACCGTTGATGTTGGATCATTTCCCTCACTGGAATACAACATGTTCTCACGACTTTACAAAGAGAGTATCTAACGCCACCTTTGCTTTGCAACAAAACTGCACTCTTTCTCTTCACACTTACGCATTCAATCTTATTGAGATAACACATACAAGATTAAAACCATGAAAACAAAACTAAAAAGTACACAATAATACATGATTCCAATTATCGAGCTCGAATTACATACTATGGCCTCTATGGGCCAGGTCACCCTCTTGGTCTGGTTTACATTATGTTGGCCTTTGTATCAACGTCAAAAGGTTTTCATTTTAAACAAGAACAACAAAAGGATCAGATTATTCTAGATCCCATCTATCCTCACCGTGTCGTTGTATCGCTCTATATGGCTAGATCGCTAGAAATAACAAATACACAACAAATCTTATTATTTTTTTTTACACTAATATTGGGTGATTTATACTAAACATCAAGTATGCATGCTTAACTAGTTCTTAGAGTCATATTCCATTTACATGTAATTAAATTTTCAAATCCTTAGTGTTTCTATTACCTAATTAAATTTTCAAATCCTTAGTGTTTCTATTACCTTTAGTTCTCCATAGTAATGCAATCACCATGTCCATTGCTTCTTTTACAAGCACTTAAAAATGCTTCCATCAAAACAAATCCTCTTACTCCAAGGGTAACTCCAAGCTCTTATTGATTGGATAACAAGTTGAAGATTATGTTCTCTAGAAAGAGCTTCCCTTGGCTTACAACAATTGACAACGACATGGACAGAGAGGACTCTACTATAAGCTCCGTTATGATGAGATTGCCTATGGAGATATGGGGCACATTTAACAGCTTGGAAACCTTACTAGCAAAGCCGCTCTTCCCCAAGGACTCTCGATGAAAACCCACTGAACGCTCATACCAATCATGTGATCGTCAATTTCTGCCGCCATCACCGACATCGTCGCCCCATGGCTGTGGCTATCCACCATGCTGCAGCCCAATCATTGGGAGGCTGCTGCAATGTATTTGGTCTGACATCCATCACATATACATTGCAGCAGCCTCCCAATGATTGGGCTGCTGCATGGTGGATAGCCACAGCCGTCGCCCCATACCTACCCAAAAGTGCCATTACAATTCTGAGATTAAACATATTATTTCATTATCATCCATAAATATTTTTTTTTTTAATGTCCACAAGCATGAAGTACAAGTTAATCTGGGTGAGAATCGAATTTGAGACCTTTTTTACATAGTTCCTTCCATTTACAAGGCACATACAAATCAGTCTACAGTCGTATGGGCTAAATAAAATATTTTAATATCTATCTTAAATAAAATATTTTTATATCATATATAAAGTAATTAAAAGTAAAAAAAATCATTATATCCATAAATACTTTCAATTTATATATATAATTTTAGAAATGTAATTAAGGTGTCATTTAAATGTTCAATTTTTTAGAGTTTTTATAGATATCTTTTCAGATGAAATTTGTTTTAAATCCAGTCAGAAATTGTTCAAATTCCTTATTTAAGTGATTGTGTATGATTTGAGTGAAAAAAAATTTCAAAATGATAAATAAGTTTATACATTTAAAAATACAGTTTAAATAACAGAAAATAAAGATTTAACTCTTATCTATTTGAATGAATTCCAATGAAAAAATTCAAAATTCCTATTTGAATAAATTCCAATGAAAAAATTCAAAATTCCAATGAAAAAGTGCAAAAAATCAAATGTGTAGACAACTCCTGTAATTAATCTCTGGAGAGACACAAACAACTTACACGATTTCACTGGAAAATACAAACGATGAACTGTCATTTTGGGAGTCCGATACGGGGTATTTAAATAGCTCAGTTTTCGTAATTGTGAGAAACAGGAAAATTTACATCGATAATCTTTTCTTAATCTGGAAAATAGCACCGGAATTAGGGAAAATATGATAGCCATATTGTCCACGATATCCCTGTATGTTTCGATGGAAACGGCCAGGTACATCCTATTTCAGCAAACTTGGACCTTCAGATTTTCAATTTTTTTTTTTTTGTGTACATCCTGATTTCGATTTCATGATAGGGTTCTTTCATTAAAAGATTAAGAATGGGAAAAAGGACATTCAGACCGTTTTTTATTAAATTTAATCTAAAATAGATAAAAGTTTAGTTCCTCCTCGAGATTTATCGCTGAAAGGACTTTACTCTCAAAATCTTAAAAAAAACATAACTGACGGGATTTCGGCATAGCCAGAATAAAATGAGGTGTTTTGAATTCAACTTAGGGTTGCTTTCTAAATGCTGATTCTAATCTGAGTATGGCATATGCTGACATCATTGTTATCATCTTTACCTGGTATGCTGACATTGTTATCATCATCTCCTGATTTGCTTTGCTTAGCTTGCATGTAGATGGATTTTCAAATTAATTTTAGTCATCAAAACTGATGGTTGGAGTATAAATGTAACTGTATTTATAATTTTTGTTTGAATAAAGATAATAATATTTTAAGTTCACTGTCGAGCCAAACATTAAATGGTGTATGAAATCTCCTCATCCATTTAACTATTTCACAGGTAAAGTCTACGGAGGTATACATACCCTACCCCATCTAAATTTGAACTTGTGATTTTTTAGAAGGAAATAGATGCCCTCATTACATCCATAACCTAATCAGTTCTGATATAGCTTGTTGCCCATCCATAACCATAAAATATTGTCATCTCCATCATCCATATATTATCCATAACCATAAAATATTGTCATTTCCATTATCCATATAGAATTGATGGTCAACCCTAGGAACTAGTCAGCAGTATGAACTAAGTTTGAAGCTTTCAGTTTTTAAAATCTTTAGTCTTTTGAGAAAGAATCTTTTTCCTTAAAAATGAAGGGTTATAATTCTTAATATTTCAATATATTTAATTTTTTTAAATAATTATTTTAATTAATTTTAAAATGATATAAGATATTTATAAATAATTATTTTAATAAATTTTAAAATTGTGTAATTTATGTTTACTTTTGTTCAAAATCTTGTTAGAAATTGTTGAATTTAAATATTTGAGTGGCTAAGTCTGTATAATGTGAGTACCCAAGAGATTTTATTTATGCATTCAGAAATGCAATTTGAATAGCACAATTTTTTTAATTTTTCCATATTTATGTAATGAAATTCCTATGAAAAAGACCAAAACTTAAAATGTTTAAACAACACCTATATTATGTGATTTAGTTGATTCTTTTTACAGTATTTTAGTCTTTCACTAATATAGATAAATACAATTTTAGTTACTAATTCCAATGTTGGGCATAAATACTTCTATAGAAATGCTTATTGATTTTCAATTTAAATTCAGTATTTAAAAAGATGAATATTATATTAATTATAAAACTTATTTAAAGGTTTTTGGAAATAATTGATTTACCTTATTTTAAATTGTTTTTTTTTTCTTAATGATTAATTTGGGCAATAGTTTTTCTTAGTGTATGAACTAGTCAGCAGTATGAACTAAGTTTGAAGCTTTCAGTTTTTAAAATCTTTAATATTATGAGAAAGAATCTTTTTCCTTATAAATGAAGGGTTATAATTCTTAATATTTCAATATATTTAATTTTTTTAAATAATTATTTTAATTAATTTTAAAATGATATAAGATATTTATAAATAATTATTTTAATAAATTTTAAAATTGTGTAATTTATGTTTTAGAATCCAGTTAGAAATTGTTGAATTTGAATAGTTGAGTGGCTAAGACTGTATAATGTGAGTATCCAAGAAATTTTATTTATGCGTTCAGAAATACAAATTGAATAACACAATTTTTTTTATTTTTCCATATTTATGTCATGAGATTCCTATGAAAAAGACCAAAACTTAAAATGTTTAAACAACACCTATATTATGTGATTTAGTTGATTCTTTTTACAGTATTTTAGTCTTTCACTAATATAGATAAATACAATTTTAGTTACTAATTCCAATGTTGGGCATAAATACTTCTATAGAAATGCTTATWGRTTTTCAATTTAAATTCAGTATTTAAAAARWTGAAYATTATATTAATTATAAAACTTATTTAAAGGTTTTTGGAAATAATTGATTTACCTTATTTTAAATTGTTTTTTTTTTCTTAATGATTAATTTGGGCAATAGTTTTTCTTAGTGTATGAACTAGTCAGCAGTATGAACTAAGTTTGAAGCTTTCAGTTTTTAAAATCTTTAATATTATGAGAAAGAATCTTTTTCCTTATAAATGAAGGGTTATAATTCTTAATATTTCAATATATTTAATTTTTTTAAATAATTATTTTAATTAATTTTAAAATGATATAAGATATTTATAAATAATTATTTTAATAAATTTTAAAATTGTGTAATTTATGTTTTAGAATCCAGTTAGAAATTGTTGAATTTGAATAGTTGAGTGGCTAAGACTGTATAATGTGAGTATCCAAGAAATTTTATTTATGCGTTCAGAAATACAAATTGAATAACACAATTTTTTTTATTTTTCCATATTTATGTCATGAGATTCCTATGAAAAAGACCAAAACTTAAAATGTTTAAACAACACCTATATTATGTGATTTAGTTGATTCTTTTTACAGTATTTTAGTCTTTCACTAATATAGATAAATACAATTTTAGTTACTAATTCCAATGTTGGGCATAAATACTTCTATAGAAATGCTTATTGATTTTCAATTTAAATTCAGTATTTAAAAAGATGAATATTATATTAATTATAAAACTTATTTAAAGGTTTTTGGAAATAATTGATTTACCTTATTTTAAATTGTTTTTTTTTTCTTAATGATTAATTTGGGCAATAGTTTTTCTTAGTGTATGAACTAGTCAGCAGTATGAACTAAGTTTGAAGCTTTCAGTTTTTAAAATCTTTAATATTATGAGAAAGAATCTTTTTCCTTATAAATGAAGGGTTATAATTCTTAATATTTCAATATATTTAATTTTTTTAAATAATTATTTTAATTAATTTTAAAATGATATAAGATATTTATAAATAATTATTTTAATAAATTTTAAAATTGTGTAATTTATGTTTTAGAATCCAGTTAGAAATTGTTGAATTTGAATAGTTGAGTGGCTAAGACTGTATAATGTGAGTATCCAAGAAATTTTATTTATGCGTTCAGAAATACAAATTGAATAACACAATTTTTTTTATTTTTCCATATTTATGTCATGAGATTCCTATGAAAAAGACCAAAACTTAAAATGTTTAAACAACACCTATATTATGTGATTTAGTTGATTCTTTTTACAGTATTTTAGTCTTCCACTAATATAGATAAATACAATTTTAGTTACTAATTTTAATGTTGGGCATAAATATTTCTATAGAAATGCTTATCGATTTTCGATATGAATTGAGTATTTAAAAAAATGAACATTATATTAATTACAAGGTTTTTGGAAATAATTGATTTACCTTATTTTAAATTGTTTTTTTTTTTCTTAATGATTAATTTGTGCAATAATTTTTCTTGGTATATTAAACTAGTTATTAGTTGTAAGTAGTTTTTGCAATAAAGTTTCAAGGAAATTGTCTTTGATAATGTAGGAATTTGATTTTGCATTTATAGGCTTGGAACCAATTTCTATAAAAATTGTAAATTTAATTTATAATGTAAAAATTTACCATACTATAATAATAATAATAGTAAAATATGTTTTTCATGACATAATTTTATATGTTTTTTAAGTATTATAATTTTGATGAATAATTGTAAATCAAAACCTTCTTAATATTAACTTTTTTTCATTCTGAAACTTTCTATTGAACTCTAATTAATACATCTCATATTAAAATATGAATTTCTAATAAAGATTCTAATTATGAAATATTGTAGAATATATTTATAAAATTAAATGATGGTTAATATTATTAGATGTTATATTTTACTATAGATTATATGTTTTATGTTTTAGGCATTTATTTAATAGTTTTAAGAAGTTAATATCTACATTAGGATTAGATTTACTTAGTAGTTATTTAGATTGAATAGTATAATTGTCTAGTTAATCATAACACCAAAAAAAAAATTAGCTTCAAGTCAAACCACTACATTTATATTTAATTTATTTTTCAAATATATTTCAAAATTAAACAATATACATATGTTTTAATAGAAGCTCATTTAATTTAGGAAAATGACAGACTCTAAGAAGAACTAAACTTAAAAAAAATTGATTTGTAAATTTAAAAATACAATTTGAACACTGTAAAATACAATTTTGTCAACAATCACCTCACTTGCAAAAAATTTCAAAAAATTCAAATACAAGATTTTACTTTATGTCAAAAAAATTGAAAAAAAAATAATTTAAGGTCATTCTCCATATCTCTATCAAGGATGCATTGTTTATTTTAACTTTCTTAACATACACGGGTCAACCCATTAATAATTGATAGTTCAGCATGTCCAGCGGCATGTGTTACGAAATCAATATTATCAGATTTATAGGACAGCTGTCGCAGCGAAATTTCCAGACCAATTGAAAATGGTGATTGAAAGGCCGGCCTCTCACCTCTCAAATGAAAATGGTGATTGAAAGGCCGACCTCTCACCTCTCAGGCAGTTCGATTGAAAGTTTGGAAGGAGGTTTGAGGCCGAGAATAATTTTGCGCCAAGGAAGCCATATTCTATTCTGTCCTGTATCCAATGAAAACGGTGAAACCCCTCGAAAATGTGCTCGGCATGAAGGGCGGAAACGGAGATTCAAGTTATGCGTACAATTCTCCATCTGTCCAGGTAATCACATTGCCCTGCCTACGTTCGTGGTTGAATTTTTAGGTTTTCGTTTAAATTTCTCAGTTAGGAAGGATTCA
>JASDQU010270175.1:0-15189 GCA_032191745.1 Picea mariana
CACAAGCTACTCCTCCCTTCCGGCTTACATTTGTTGGAACATCTGGTTAGAAAGGAATCGAGCTATATTTGAGGAAGGATCGCCATCTATCCATAAGGTAGTCTACCTGTCTATATCTGTAATGGGAGATTATAAAACACCTACAAAAATAAAGAAGTCGAGGAGGTTGCTTTTGGGTCCTATGGTAAGGGATAGTTCTGGATGGTTTAATGAGGTAGTTATGACAACAGGACTGAATAGTGGAGCGGGAGGGATTATCAGGATCAATGAATACAAAATTTTAAAATGGTATTTTAATTGTGGTCCGGGGACAAACACCAGAGCAGAGTTACTAGGAGCGTGGTCACTATTCACACTTGTTGTTCGGCTGGATATTTCAGAGCTTTTTGTTCAAGGCGACTCTAAGATTGTCATCGACTGGCTGCGAGGCAAGGGCCACCTACAGGTGATTAATTTGGAGTGTTGGAAGGACATAATTATTGATCTTACAAAACTTTTTCATTCTATTTCCTTTCAACATGTGTTCTGAGAAGAAAATACAACATCAGATACACTGTCTAAGCAAGCGCTTCTACAACCTCCTGAGAAAATTGGGTATTATCAATGTGTTGGGGACCACGAAGGTCCTCATATGTTCTTAGACCTTTTCTAATCTGTGTAATATGTTTTTGGGAGTCCGTAAGGTAGACTTTTTGGCGAAGTGGGGAGTCACTCGAGCCTTTTGGTAGTCTTGGATTGGAGATCCAAGCTAGGTTGGGTTTTGTTTGGCTTTTTGCTTAATAACTGATAGTTTTTCAAAACTTGAAGCGAAATTTTTTGTAGAAAAAAATAACACCATTCATCCTCGCATAGTCACATTAAGCAATTATTTTTTTCACGAGACATATTTATGACCATTTTAACTATATGTTGGGCAAAATATATATTGCATGTATGAATGGTCGAGACTGACAAATGTCGACCTCCCAAAGAATCGAAAATATAAAATATTTTGAAATCCATAAACAAACGCAAGGGTTCCATATCTCTGCCCTGCATAAACCACTCAATCCCTTCCAATTTCCTCAGCGATGAGTTGCTCGATCAGTGGTCTAATGACAGCCGATTCGTGTTGCAGGGATTAGGGTTCCATATCTCTGCCCTGCATAAACCACTCAATTTCTTCCAATTTCATCAGCGATGAGTTGCTCGATCAGTGATCTAATGACAGCCGATTCGTGTTGCAGCGATTACAATGAGGTTACAATTCTACCAGTCCAGGTTTCGAATCTCCCTGTATCTTTGTTTTGCCTTTTGCCGTTTAGTTTTCCCTATGAATTTATAGTTGCGATGTCTCTAATGCCTGGCTATGTAAATTAGATTTGCTAGATAGGTTTATTAGATTTGCTCGATGGCTTTTTCGTCTTTGGTGGTTCAAATTCGAGGATCTAGGGTTCCTATGACGTGCCGCTTATAAAATCGTTTCAGGGTTGGGTTAGTTTAATATTTCCACTAAAATTGTCGCACAAGCTAGGAGCTGGCTATATTGCATAGGATCTTAGAAAGTCTTTTACGTTCATTCAGTGCTTTCCCATGCTCTTATGTAGCACAGTCTTAAGAGCTCCCTCCCAGGTTCTCAGAGAACAGAAGGGTTCTGAGAAATAAATATGCGATAGTGATCCGCGGGGTTCACCAGAGGTTGTTTTCATCCATTTTCCTCACCATGTTTTGCTGCGATATTGATGCTCAGGGTTTCTCAGAGTTTGTTTTCGTTCTTTTTCCTCTCCATGTGTTGAGTAGCATCAACTTCTTCAGTTCGGTGCTTGACTGCCCATGTGATGCAATACTATAATAGACCGCAATTCTTGCCGATGTGGCATAAACTGCTCATTGTTGGCTGTAGTTTTACCTCCGCAATTCTTGCCGGTGTGGCATAAACCGCTAATTGTTGGCTGTAGTTTTACCTCGTGTGTAGAGCTAGACAAGTAGGTGGGTTACAGTGCTACCGGTTTTTGACTTATTTTAGAAAAAAAATTAATTTCATTCATCAGTCGTACTTCTTTATCTTGCTAGTTAAGACCAATTTTTTTGATCTGAAGTCTTTGGTGCAAGCCTGAAAGAATATTTTGGCATGTAGATTATAATATTTTACAGTACTTATCAGCTGGAAATAAATGTGTCCGATGATGCAAGCGTAAACTGGTTAGAGTGGGTTTCTTACGAGAATCTAATTAATAGTATAGTATCCCTCATCTTTTATTCTCTTCGGCACTCAGGTATAGGACCAGAATCTATCTTGGTTGTATTAGTTAGCCTGGTAAGCCCCAGAATACATATCCATCTTTAACCGGGATTTGAAGTCTTTGGACAGTTTTTTGTAAATTTGTTTTTGTTTTAATAGCTGCTATGAATGAAAGATTTATTTGCCTTTTTTATTTGCTTCTTTTGTTTGTCAACTTTTTTGTTTTAATAGCTTCTATGAATGAAAGATTTATTTGCTTTTTTTATTTGTCTTTTCCCGGTAAGCCCCAGAAAACAAATATGAAATCCATCTTTAACCGTGGATTTGAAGTTTGTCAACTTTTTTGGACGGTTTTTTTTTTAATTTGTTTTTGTTTTAATAGCTCATATGAAGGAAATATTTATTTCCATTTTTTTTCCGACTTTTCTCGGGTCCATTTATTTGCAACATTTTTCGTGGTCTTCTTTCTTTTTGCCGTAGGCTACATCTTTAAAGTTATGGTGAATTTTTGTTTTTGTTGTAGTCTAGATGTTTTAAGTTTTCTTGTTTTTGTTGTAGTCTGGATGTTCTAAGTTTTTTTTTTTTGTTTTTGCTTGGTCAAATCAGTAATTTTGGCCGAAGATTTCAATTTAATTTAATTTGTTTAATCGATAATTTGTGTTACATTAATTTAATTTTGTGTTGCATAAACGTTCTATTTATGCATTCAGAAAGGCGTTGGCTAAACGTTCTAACTTTTTTGTTTTTTTATCGGAATTAGGCGTTGGCTAAACGTTGTAACTTTTTTGTTTTTTTTATCGGAATTAGGCGTTGGCTAAACGTTCTAACTTAAATTAGGATAATTTGTGTTGCATAAACGTTCTATTTATGCATTCAGAAAGGCGTTGCATAAAGGCGTTGGCTAAACGTTCTAACTTTTTTGTTTTTTTTATCGGAATTAGGCGTTGGCTAAACGTTCTAACTTTTTTGTTTTTTTTATTGGAATTAGGCGTTGGCTAAACGTTGTAACTTTTTTGTTTTTTTATCGGAATTAGGTGTTTGTTTTTTTATCGGAATTAGGCGTTGGCTAAACGTTCTAACTTAAATTAGGCGTTGGCTAAACGTTCTAACTTAAATTAGGCGTTGGCTAAACGTTCTAATTTTTGTTTTTTAATCGGAATTAGGTAATGTAATTCTAAACAAAATCGCTATTTTTTGTTGTTTAAATTTTATTTCAGCTTGAATTCAAGATTCAGCTTGGGTAAATGAATTCAAGATTCAGCTTGCACTATTTTTTGTTGTTTAAATTTTATTTCAGCTTGAATTCAAGATTCAGCTTGCACTATTTTTTGTTGTTTAAATTTTATTTCAGCTTGAATTCAAGATTCAGCTTGCACTATTTTTTGTTGTTTAAATTTTATTTCACCTTGAATTCAAGATTCAGCTTGCACTATTTTTTTGTTGTTTAAATTTTATTTCAGCTTGAATTCAAGATTCAGCTTGCATAAATTTTGCTGAAAAACCCCAAAGTCCTTAATTTTGGCAGAGATTTCATTTTTTTAACCGAGGTTTCATTTTTTTTTGGAATCCGGCTATGTAAATCTGGATAAAATCCCTTAAGTTGTGTTTCTGAATGCATAACTTAACTAATTTCAACATTCAGCTCTTCGGCGAGATATGCAGCAGCAGTTCACTCTTCTTCAATAAATGAAATGTATGATGAGTTTGTCGATTCTTCCAAATCCAGTAATAATTTTTACCACCTCCACATGATGTTGGTTCACCTTCCCGTACTATTACCACAAACGTAGTTGGTTCAATACAGCCAAATTTTGGACCTAGTTCGAGCATAGTGAGTTCGACAAGTGTAACCACCCGAAATGTAAACCCATTTCAATAACGGTTGGTACACAGAATCGTTAATATTTTTTAATAGAAAACAAAAATATTGTATTCGGCTCCTTTTTCAAGCTGAAAACCCCCAAAAATTTTGGCCGAGGTTTCAACATTTAATTTAATTTTGGCCGAGGTTTCAACATTTAAGCTAGGGGATGATATATTAAAGTCCTTAATTTGTTTAATATGGCTAAAGTCCTTAATTTTGGTTGAGATTTCAATTTTTTTTTGTCTGAATCTGGACAAAATCACTATTTTTTTGGGCTATGTGAATTTGGACAAAATCACTATTTTTTTGGGTTATGTGAATTTGGACAAAATCACTATTTTTTTGTTGTTTAAATTGTATTTTTAAAACTAATTTCAACATTCAGCTTGTTGAAAAACCCCAAAAAATTTGGCCGAGGTTTCAACATTTAAGCTAGGGGATGATATATTAAAGTCCTTAGTTTGTTTAATATGGTTAAAGTCCTTAATTTTGGTCGAGATTTCAATTTTTTTGGGGCTATGTGAATCTGGACAAAATCACTATTTTTTGGTCAAGATTTCAATTTTTTTGGGGCTATGTGAATCTGGACAAAATCACTATTTTTTGGGTTATGTGAATTTGGACAAAATCACTATTAATCACTATGTTTTTTTGTCATTTAAATTGTATTTTTAATGATTTTTAATGATTCAGCTTGAGATTACTATTTTTTTTTGTCATTTAAATTGTATTTTTAATGATTCAGCTTGAGATTTCAACATTTAAGCTAGGGGATGATATATTAAAGTCCTTAATTTTTGTAGAGATTTCATTTTTTTTTGGTTTGAATTGGGCGATGTGAATCTGGACAAAATCATTATTTTTTTTGTCATTTAAATTGTATTTTTAATGATTCAGCTTGCTGAAAAACCCTAGAATTCAAAACATTTAGTTTAATTTTGGTTGAGAATTTTGTTTAATATGGCTAAGTTTAATTTGTTTAATATGGCCAAAGTTCTTAATTTTGGCCTAGATTTCATTTTTTTGGGTTGAAGTCCTTAATTTTGGCCTAGATTACAATTTTTTGGTCAAAGTCTTGCTATGTAAATCTAGACGAAATCACTATTTTTTGTTTGTTGTTTAAATTGTGTATTTGAATGCATAGCTTTGTTGTTTAAATTTTATTTCTGAATGTATAGCTGAATTCAAGATTCAGTTTGTTGTTTTGGCCGAGACTTGAACATTTAATTTAATTTTGGCCGAGACTTTGAACATTTAATTTAATTTTGGCCGAGATTTCAACATTTCGATTTAATTTTGGCCGAGATTTCAACATTTCGATTTCGATTTAATTTTGGCCGAGATTTCAACATTTCGATTTCATTTAATTTTGGTCGAGATTTTGAACATTTCATTTAATTTCGGCCGAGATTTTGAACATTTTGAATTAAATTAAATTTTGATCGAGATTTCATTTTGATTTAGTAGCTGAATTCAAGATTCAGTTTGTTGAGACTTGAACATTTAATTTAATTTTGGCCGAGACTTTAACATTTAATTTAATTTTGGCCGAGACTTGAACATTGAATTTAATTTTGGCCGAGATTTCAACATTTCGATTTAATTTTATTTTGTTCGAGATTTTGAACATTTCATTTAATTTTGGTCGAGATTTTGAACATTTAATTTAATTTTGGCCGAGATTTCAACATTTTGATTTAATTTAATTTTGATCAAGATTTCATTTTGATTTAATAGCTGAATTCAAGATTCAGTTTGTTGTTTTGGCCGAGACTTGAACATTTAATTTAATTTTGGCCGAGATTTTGAACATTTAATTTAATTTCGGCCGAGATTTCATTTTGATTTAATAGCTGAATTCAAGATTCAGTTTGTTGTTTTGGCCGAGACTTGAACATTTAATTTAATTTTGGCCGAGACTTGAACATTTTGGCTAGGGGATGATACATTATCAGTTTAATTTGTTTAATATGGCTAAGTTTAATTTGTTTAATATGGCCAAGGGATTTGAGTGGTTCATATTCTTCATAATATGAGTTTAATTTGTTTAATATGGCCAAGGGATTTGAGTGGTTCATATTCTTCATAATATGAGTCCTTGGAAGGTTTTTTATAAGTTAATCCATTTATTTATGCATTCAAAAAAAAGGTGTTGGTTAAACGTTCTACTTTTTGGGCTTTTTTGGTTGGAATCCGGTGGATGTAAATCTGGACAAAATCACTATTTTTTGTTGTTTAAATTGCATTTTTAAATGCATAAATAAATTTAGGATTCAGCGTGCTGAAAAACCCTGGGACACTTTGATTATACAACTTAGTCATTTAAATCTGCAGATCCAACCATTTCTCACAAACCCTTGGGGCACTTAGATTATTCAAACTTAGTCACTCAAAACCATTAGTCACAAACCCCTCAAAACCAACCAATCCTCACAAACCTGTTTAATATGGTTAAGTTTAATTTGTTTAATATGGCGAAGGGATTTGAGTGGTTGATTTTTTATAGTATGAGTACTTAGAAGGTTTTTTAGTAAGTTAATCCATTTATTTATGCATTCATAAAGGCATTGGCTAAACGTTCTACTTTTTGGGTTTTTTTTGGTCGGAATTCGGCGATGTAAATCTGGACAAAATCGCTATTTTTTGTTGTTTAAATTGTATTTCTGAATGCATAAATAAATTCAGGATTCAGCGTGCTGAAAAACCCATGGGGCACTTTGATTATACAAACTTAGTCACTCAAATCTGCAGATCCAACCATTTCTCACAAACCCCTCAAAACCAATTTTCACAAACCTGTTTAATATGGCTAAGTTTAATTTGTTTAATATGGCCAAGGGATTTAAGACTTAGTCACTCAAATTTGCAAATCCAACCATTCCTCACAAACCCATGGGGCACTTATATACAAACTTAGTCACTCAAAACCATTCTTCACAAACCCCTCAAAACTAATCCTCACAAACCCGTTTAATATGGCTAAGTTTAATTTGTTTAATATGGAGATCCAACCATTCCTCACAAACCCCTGGGGCACTTATATACAAACTTAGTCACTCAAAACCATTCTTCACAAACCCCTCAAAACCAATTCTCACAAACCCGTTTAATATGGCTAAGTTTAATTTGTTTAATATGGCCAAGGGATTTGAGTGGTTGATTCTTTATAGTATGAGTCCTTAGAAGGTTTTTTAGTAAGTTAATCCATTTATTTATGCATTCAGAAAGGCGTTGGCTAAATGTTCTATCTTTTGAGTTTTTTTTGTTGGAATTCGGCAATGTAAATTCTGGACAAAATCGCTATTTTTTGTTGTTTAAATTGTATTTCTGAATGCATAAATAAATTCAGGATTTAGCGTGTTGAAAAACCTCTGGGGCACTTCGATTATACAAACTTAGTCATTCAAATCTACAGATCCAACCATTTCTCACAAACCTCTGGGGCACTTAGATTATACAAATTTAGTCACTCAAAACCATTCCTCACAAACTCCTTACAACCAATCCTCACAAACCCCTAGGGAAAAACCATTCCTCACAAATCCATGGGGCACTTAGATTATACAAACTTAGTCACTCAAATCTGCAGATCCAACCATTCTTCACAAACCCCTGGGGCACACTTCGATTATACAAACTTAGTCACTCAAATCTGTAGATCTAACCATTCCTCACCAGATTTTGGGCAAAATCAAATCGAAAAATCGTTGGAAAAGAGCCAAAAGTTAAAATGTTTAGATTTACACTATTTATATGGCGTTGCCTAACCATTCTACTTTTTCACTAGAATCAAGTGACATAAAATGACATAAATCTAGACGAAATCACGATTTTTTATTGTTTAAATTGTAATTGTTGTTTAAATTGTATTTTTGAATGTATAAATGAATGCCCCATGCTGAAAAATTTAAACTCACTCTGATCTTTTTTTTTCTTATTTTCATTTTTTCATTTTTTTTTTATTAATGTTAGATTCATTTATTTTCTTTTTCTTTTCCATGATTGTTACCTCCATATTAGAGACCTCCATTTTAGCTTGGGAGTGACAATAATTGGATAAAACACTTTTTTTTTTATTATTAATGTTATTTTTCGCTTGGGAGTGACTTTAACACTTTTTTTCTTTTTTTTTATGATTAATGTTATTTTTCGTTTGGGAGTGGCTTGATAACTTGATATGGATTGATAACTGGATAAACACATTTTCTTTTTTCTTATTGTTATCCTCACATTTTCACTGAGGAATGCTTAACTGTAATTTTCACGAGTGACCGACCTCCATATTAGAGACCTCCATTTTAGCTTGGGAATTGATAACTGGATAAACACATTTTCCTTTTTTCTTATTTTTCTTATTGTTATCTTCACATTTTCACTGAGGAATGCTTAACTGTAATTTTCACGAGTGACCGACCTCCATATTAGAGACCTCCATTTTAGCTTGGGAGTGACAATAATTGGATAAAACACTTTTTATTTTTATTTTTTATTATTAATGTTATTTTTCGCTTGGGAGTGACTTTACACTTTTTTTTCTTGTTTTATTATTATTAATGTTATTTTTCGTTTGGGAGTGGCTTGATAACTTGATATGGATTGATAACTGGATAAACACATTTTCCTTTTTTCTTATTTTTCTTATTGATATCCTCACATTTTCACTGAGGAATGCTGAACTGTAATTTTCACGAGTGACCGACTTAATAGGTGGATAAATTCGTTGTCTTATATTTTCTCTTTTTGTTACACTTCACACTTTCACAGTGAGTTGTTTTTTCTTTTCTTTATTATTTTCACTTTTGTTTGGAAGTGATTTGGGAGTAGATTAATCATAGACAAATCTCCTCTTTCTTTTTGAACTCAACCCCATTATCAAAGTTTGGTCACTTGTGGACTTTAATATTAAATTAAATTAATTACTATTAATAAAATTAATTTCCTGCAATATATATTAAATTAATTCTGGACCTTACATGGAAGGCACTTACTTGATGCCACCCATGAAGGCTAAGCTATGAGAGCTGAGGACCTGATGTTCTTAAATGGATAATATTAGTTTTGCTTACATGGGTTTCCATATTTGATATCTTAAATGGATGCTTTCTCAACGGGACTTTTTCTAATTTTGGCATCAATAGAATTGAGGCATTATCTTTGAGTCTTCTTATTATTTTGGCATTAATAGAATTATTATTTTGGCACTAATAGAATAAAATTGAGGCATCATCTTTGAGTCTTCTTATTATTTTGGCATTAATAAAATTATTATTTTGGTACTAATAGAATGGAGGCATCATCTCTCAATGGTCACTTCTTTACAATAAGATAACTTTTTGTTACAGATCTTGTCGATTTTCTGTGGTCACTTGTCTGCAATAAGATAACTTTTTGTTTCAGATCTTGTGGATTTTCTGTTTTTTTAATGTTATAAAATAATGGGGAGAGGATGCTTGACATTTACTGCACCGTGATGGAGCCTCTCCTTGATCGTACTTCATTTGGTGGCCCTATTTGACGAAGTTCTTCCTATATTTTGGTGGCCCTATTTGATGAAGTTCTTCCTATTTAAAATTTTGAGGAACTGGGTGCTTGGCATCTATTTTCACCCTGATGCAGGCTCTTTATTTGATGCAGGCTCTTTATTTTCACCTATTTATAAAGTTCTTCTCTTAGCTTGTCATGAGTATGTTGTCTCTCATGTGCTAACTTCAGAGAGTTTTTGTAAGATTATTACTATTTAATTTTTATTTTTAGAAAGGTGTAAAGATGGGATTATGCTTCTTTAAAAACATATAATTCTTCGATATGGAAGCTTTTCTCTTTTTAATATCTAGAAAAAGAATTTGGAAGCATTTGACCGTGACTACATCAGCATTTGACCGTGAATTTGGATAGAAAAGATGTAAATCATGCTACATCTGCATTTGACCTGGAAAATAATCTCATGAAGAGAGCATTTAATACTGTATACAAATATTTGACTAAGATGGGATGATGTCTTTTGAGGATATAGACTTTTTGATATGAAAGCTTTCACTTCGTAATGTCCATGAACTGAACTGTATTTGGAAGTTGTAGAAATGATGTAATCATGCGGATCATGCTGTGTACTTGCTTTTATCTTTTCGTATGAACACAGCGTTTTGGAGAGTATTTTAAAATAGTGTTGGACTATGAACACATGAAGAAGCATTATAGTGTTATGGAAAGTATCTGTTTAAAATAGTATTCGACTATGAACACAGGAAGAAGCATTATAGTGTTATTGGATCATGGATAGATAACCCATGAGAACCTTGTTTATTAGCTTTAGCCTTTAAATGAGGCAGAAGTTAGCAAATGTGAAAGTCGTGCCAAAGTGTATTAATAGAAATCAAATACAGATTTTTCTGAGAAACCAACTTCCATCTCACTCAATGGACGCTGTAACGAAACAATACTTTCTCGACTTCTCTGACAAGATGCTTTCTTCTCACTCAATGGACGCGGTAACAAAAACGAAACAATACTTTCCCGACTGCTCCGAGAAGATGCTTTAGAATAATGGAAAGTACTATTGGACGATGGACAGAATACTTTCTTCTCACTCATTAGCTTTAGCCTTTGAAGAGGCAGTGGTCAACAATTGTGAAACTTCTAAAGTATATTCTATATATAGATTCGTATACTTAGCTGAGTTTGTAATGAAAGTGAATATTCTATATATAGATTCGTATACTTAACTGAGTTTGTAATGAAAGTGAAACAAGGAGATTAAATCTATTCTAGCGTGGCATAGATTTTTGGTAGAGATATGAAATATAAGCTTTCATTGTATGCATTTTTCCACGTGTGAATTGTATGACTAATAATATTGTCAATTTTGTGTGATTGTTTTTTACAGGGGTTTGTATCTTTGGCTTGCTATTTTAATGTTTAATACTTTTTTGGTAGTGGAAAGCTGAATATTCTAAAATTTATTAAAATGGACTTTAATATTTTTTTTGGTAGTGGTAAGCTTGATCTTCTAAAATTTATTAAAATGGACTTTAATATTTTTTTGGTCGTGGTAAGCTTAATCTTCTAAAATTTATTAAAATGAATTTTAATATTTTTTGTTCGTGGTAATCTTAATCTTCTAAAATTTATTAAAATGGGCTTGCTGCTAGAGTCTCTTATATTTTAGTGTTTGACATGTTCTAGCTTGTAGTGGTAAGCTGAATTGTGTAAGCAATATCTGACAGAAACCTTGTAGTGGTAAGCTGAATTATGTAAGCAATATCTGACAGAAAAAACCTGGAACCCTGGAACTGGCTACTTCTCTGAACTAAGCTGAATTATGTAAGCAATATCTGAGAAAAAACCTGGAACCCTGGAACTGGCTACTTCCCTGAACTATCATTTAAGATGAGACAGTTGGTACTAAGCCCATGCAAATTGCTTATTAACTCTACAGGGTACAATAAGGCAACATCAAACATGGGCATTGAAGAATTTTGAGGTTTTTAAGAATAAGGCAACATCAAACATTGGCATCGAAGAATTTTGAGGTTTTTAAGTGTTGCCGAAGAATTTTGAGGTTTTTAAGTGTTGCCGAACAGGTCTGTCTTTTGATCTCAAATTACTTAATAACTCCACAGGGTACAATAAGGCAACATCAAACATGGGCATTGAAGAATTTTGTGCATTGAAGAATTTTGAGGTTTTTAAGAATAAGGCAACATCAAACATTGTCTTTTGATCTCAAATTACTTATTAACTCCACAGGGTACAATAAGGCAACATCACAAACATGGGCATTGGGCATTGAAGAATTTTGAGGTTTTCAAACATGGGCATTGAAGAATTTTGAGCTTTTTAAGAATAAGGCAACATCAAACATTGTCTTTTGATCTCAAATTACTTATTAACTCCACAGGGTACAATAAGGCAACATCAAACATGGGCATTGGGCATTGAAGAATTTTGAGCTTTTCAAACATGGGCATTGAAGAATTTTGAGCTTTTTAAGAATAAAGCAACATCAAACATTGTCTTTTGATCTCAAATTACTTATTAACTCCACAGGGTACAGTAAGGCAACATCAAACATGGGCATTGGGCATTGAAGAATTTTGAGCTTTTTAAGAATAAGGCAACATCAAACATTGTCTTTTGATCTCAAATTACTTATTAACTCCAAAGGGTACAATAAGGCAACATCAATCTTTTGATCTCAAATTACTTATTAACTCCACAGGGTACAGTAAGGCAACATCAAACATGGGCATTGAAGAATTTTGAGGTTTTTAAGAATAAGGCAACATCAAACATTGGCATCGAAGAATTTTGAGGTTTTGAAGTGTTGCCGGAACAGGCCTGTCTTTTGATCTCTTGTTGGGCACGGCAACATCAAACATGGGCATTGAAGAATTTTGAGGTTTTTAAGAATAAGGCAACATCCAACATTGGCATCAAAGAAATTTGAGGTTTTGAAGTGTTGCTGAACAGGCCTGTCTTTTGATCTCTTGTTGGGCACTAAGTTCAAGGGTTTTGAAAACTGTTTTTGCTCCTTTTGTTTAGGACAGCCACCAAATCTGAAAATTCTGCCCAGTGAATCAGCCCTTAAGCTTATGATTTTATGCTTTTTTGATGCCACTTTGTTGAGGGTTTATCTCGGATAGTTTTGTTGTCCAAGTTAGCTCTTCAACATGCATCAAAACATATAAAATAAAATATTTATCTAGGATCTTTACACCTACTTGCTGAAATAAAAGAACACAAATCACAAGATATTTTTGGTCAACATGACCTTGGAAAAAACAAACTAGTAAGAGAGTAGATGTATTATGGAGAACTCAAGCAAATGATAATGAAAGAATGGAACCTGATACAATAATAAGTGCTTCTCAAGTTTGCTTTGGAGTTTCTTGATCCTTGTGCCCCTTTGCCTTGGTTTGTGTGCCCATGGCTTTGGTGTGCCCTTTTCAAGCTTGCTTTGGAGTTTCTTGATTCTTGTGCCCCTTTGCCTTGAATTGTGTGCCCATGGCTTTGGTGTGCCCCTTTCCTTAGCCTTTGTGCCTTCCTTTTTGTGTGCTTGCCTTTGTTTCCTTGATGTGCCCCCTCTTGGAGATGCCTTGTGTCCTTTGTTGAAACCTTTGAGCAAGTGCGCCTCTTCACTCTTGGTGCGCTCTCCTTGTGTCAAGTTTCAACACTTGTGCCCCTTATTCTTGGTGCGCCTCTCACACACAATGTGTCTCTCCTCCAAACCACCTGTGCCCCTACTCCATGATTTCCCTCTCACAAAGCTTGAGTTGTGTCTTTTGTTGAAACCTTTGAGCAAGTGCACCTCTTCACTCCTAGTGCGCCCTCCTTGCCTCAAGCTTCAATACTTGTGCCCCTTATTCTTGGTGTGCCCCTCACACACAATGCATCTTTCCTCCAAGCCACCTGCGCCCCTACTCCATGAATGCCCTCTCACAAAGCTTGGGCAATTGTCATGAACTAATGCACCTTCAATGGATGGTGCACCTCCTTTTCTCCAAACCCTCTTTTTCTCATCTCCTCACTTCACTCTATTTTCCAAGTGAACAATTAAATATCTATTTTGCCTTTTAGCCTCTTTTAGCCTCATCCTTAGGCTAACTTAGAAAACAAATGGCCAAGATTAGATCTTAGGTCAAACCTCCAATCAATGGTGGAGATTAAATCTCCAAAATGACTCAAGTGACTTAGTCTCCAAAATGACTCGAGTCTTCTAAGTCACTTGACTTGAGTGAAATAAAATCTCTTTGACTTTATAATATTGTAATACCCATGTTTTCCCTAGCTTGTAAATATAATTGTAAGACTATGGACAGACTAGTTATGTGTGGATTTTGGAAATGATGAACTTATGCTATAGAAGGTAATGTAAATATTTTCATTTTATTAAATAAAATGAAAATTGTTGCACAACTGCAGAAGGTGTTCCCAATGTAAATCATGATGCATGAGAGAATAGTTAGAGAACTAGTAATGGTCGAATAACCTCTGCCAGGCCAATACTCAGCTTGATTTAAATTGTTGTGGCCCAGAACAATCCTTTGTCCCAAAGAATTTAATTAAACCAGTCAAGTTAGTAGTTGGGAAGTCTTCCTCAATAGTCAATGAGGAGATGGGCAGAGTACCCCATTTGAAAACTTCTTGGTCTGCACCACGAATTGAGAAATAGACCCACAAAATCTTGTTGTAAAATGCAAGAAAATAAAGGAAAATTGTGGGCAGAGGGCAGAGAATGCACATGAATGGGTCTGGTGACCATTTTTGAAGAGGTAGAGCTTGTGAGGCTCTCTGGTTTTGAAGAGAATTGAGAAAACGAACTTTTTTGGGTACATGAACTGTTGGGTAGTGTTTTCTAGTCAAGCTAAGAAATGGAGTTGCAGAGGATTTGAGTGATTGAGAGAGCAATTTCAATAGACCCCTGCTTGGTGGATATAAAACTGGACTGCCAGGTTCCTATGGGAGAAAGAGAGTAAGAAACCAATTTTATTTGGATTTAGAAGGATTTTTGCTTTCAAAACATGTAAATACTATAGAAAGGCAAACAAATAAATAACATAAATTTATAGAAAACAAGGCAAACAAATAAATAACATAAATTTATAGAAAACAAGGCAAACAAATAAATAACATAAATTTATAAATGAAAATGTGCAAATTCTATGTTTTATGGAAAAAGTTTAGCAAATGGTAAATTCCGGTAAATATTGGTAAAATCTTAATTTACCATCTAAATACTTGAATCGTAAGGTTGTAAACTATTGTATTTATAAACTAGAAATTATTTTCAAAGTAAAATACATACCTTTCACATCAGTTTTCTTGAGTTTTTTTTATTAACGAAGCATTTTCATTTATTAGTGTTCAAATACCTTGAGTTTATAAATCCTCTTATTTTCTCGCACAAATATGTTTATAAATATATATTTATTTTTATCAGAATTTCCATTTCGTCGGAGCACAAAGAATGGAGAAGTGTTGTGACCAATGGAGTTTTGAATCATACAATATTAAATCATGCTTGTTTATAATTGGCCTTTAGGGTAAGGAGAGAAGGGTGGGTGTTCAGAGTCAGATAGCCTGGGAATACGAGGTCCCACGTATA
>JASDQU010270177.1:0-15373 GCA_032191745.1 Picea mariana
AATGAATCATGTTAATTACCATACAATACAATTAATTATATTTCTTATCTTTTGCAGCCTTACACAGGGAAGATAAGGTTCGTGCTTTCAGTAACTTTGGTTCGTGAGTTCCATCACCACAAACAACCCGAAGTCTCGAAGATCTGAATTCCCAGAGTTCCGAAGACCACAAAATGGTTAAAGCATTTGGTCATCGTTTATTCCCTGGTGTGTTTCACATTAAAATAATAATAAATATTCTCTTTGGTCTCAAGTATTTTAAGCTCTAGGGGATTTAATCCTCCATTTTCATAATAATAAAATAATAGTAATAATAATAATAATCATATGTATATAGACATATATACATATGTTTCCATAGTCTTATTCAATTTTGTTACCTGGAAGATTATTTTCTCTTACAGAAAATAAGGAAAGGAAAAATATAGTTTTCCGGGCCTTATAAATGGATTTAATAAAAGTTTATGTTCCAAGGAAATTTCTCCATCCTGGAAATTAAAATATAATTATAATCTCTCCCTTATCATGGGTAAATGACTAAAATTTTACTTCCTTATTACTCTGCTTTACTACTCTTATGGTCCTAATACAAAGATTTATCTCCACAATAAATTTGATGTTTCTACCAAGATTTACTCCCCACCAAAATTTAAGGGGATTCTTCCCAAATTTAGGAGATTTAACACCATTTAAACATAAATGTTTATTTATTCCCCAAATGGAATTTTGAGAACTTTTGTATTTTAATTCATTTAGACCAAATTCATGTTTATGTCCTAATTATTTTTCCTCAATGATTATTTATAAGGACTTTTAATGTTTTCCCATATTTGGGATTATTTCCTAAAGTCCACACATATCTGATATCCTATAACTTTTCTGGCATAGGACTTGAGGAAATACTAAAATGGAGCACTATTACATAGAAAAATAACTCTCTCTCCTTTCAGATGTGTTATAGAGATTTTTAATTGTTCAGTAATCATTTCCCAAGCATGCACTAAATTGTACAACATAGTCAACCACAACATCCACTCCCAGAAATATTATTTTAGCACATAGATAGTCAAGGGATAAGAAATTGAATCAAATGAGCTTTAGCTAATACATTCTCTTCCTTTTACCTAAATTTTTCAAGCCACTTTTGTCATAAATTAAACTTACACAACTCTTAAAACATGGTCTATAACTTTCTTTGAACTTGACACTACAGAGATTTAGAAAAAATATACCCCAAAAAATGTTGCAACTGTTGAAAGGGGTGCCCTTTTCCTCCCAATCGTAGGCACAGCAACTCGTGGACGGATTTACCATTGGCCACCCACTAGCCAGGTCATGATGCTTTGAGAGAGACTCTTCCTTTTATTCAGCAACATCTAGGGACAGAGATCATTCTCCTCTTCCCACATGAATTTAGCAGATATTTTCTCTCTCTACCAAGCAAGGGGGTCTGCAATGAGTGCTTCATCACTCACTCATCCTCTCTGCAGCCCCGTTTATCATCTCGGTTAGAAAACATTGCCCAGCAATTCCCATACCCAAAACAAATTCATTTTTTTGTTCTCTTCAGAACCAGAGAGTTGCACATGTTCTCTCTTTTTAGAAAATGGTCACCAAACCCATTCCTCTACTTCCTCCCTCTCTACCCACGATTTTCCTTTCATTTCCTGCCTCCTTTTGCAATATTTCAAGGGTCAAATCCCCCAATTCATGGGTCAGCCTAGAGTCCTGTAGAAGGGTACTTTTTTCGCATGCTTCTAAGGAAAGGAAGTTCTGGTACAAACCCATTCTTGTTCATAAATGTGGGAAGTTTATATTTCAACTGCCAACTTCCTCCATTAATCACAGTTCTAGAAAATGGGTTATCTCGATTTTTCTTGAATTTTAAATTGGCAAGGGAAATTTCCTCATTGTTTCCCTCTCATGGCATCATGACTTGTATAGGAAATCCCCCTCAACAGTTTTCCAACATTTTCCTTTTTACATTAGTAGAATAAATATTTACACTACCGTTTTAGCAAAATATAGTTATATTTACAAGCTGTGGGAAATAGGGATATTAAAATCCCCTCCCCCTTAAAGGGACATCATCATCGGTGTTCTTTGCATCTCAATAACACCATCCATGCCTCATGCTTTAGCTTCTTTAGCAACATTTCTCGTTTATCCGCTTGGTCCTTTCCAAGGTTCTTGGCCTTTGTCACATGCCTACAATGATTTCAAACAACAAGCATATCAATCACAATTTCATGCAAAATAATTTTACTATTGTTCAAAACTCAAGAGGAAATATTATATCATCACAATACTTATCTATGCAATTTCATGGATCTGCATCTAGTTGTTTGTCTTACTAACTTGGCCCATTGTTTTCCTTGACATACACATTGTGTGCATGATCCAAACCAATAGCATACAAGAATTATTTTAAGTCTCCTATTCCTTGCATTCACTCACCCTCTAGGCCCAAGCTCAGGCATCCCCTTCTCTATTATACAGTCCCTCGGGTGATCCATCTTGCCTTGCCAAATCTTTCTCGCACAAGAAGAGTTTTCGATACTTTACCGAGTCTTACAGTTGAGGTGGCCCTCTAACTTGCTCTGTTGATGCATCCCTTCGACCCGTGTTACCACAACACAACATTTTCTATGGCGATCATGTCTTATCATAGGGTTCTCATGTCACAACAATAACCTTTCTCTATGATTTTCCAACTTGACATCCATCATCTGTCCCTCCCGAATAGGTATTTCACCTCACCTGTGTCACATACATACAATAACCATGAGATGTTATCATCAATTCCAATTTATAATTTCTTTCAAATATGTCACCCATAGATTTCCAAATTCCACATTTATATTTTCAGATATGTTTCACACAGAAACCAGATTCACAAGTATGAGATATTTTTTCTCATAATAGTTTGGCGCAGCAAGTGTTGGTATTCCTTATGGGATTTACTTATGCTGCCATATCCAAGACCCTTCTTCCTGTAACTCCATATTCACATAGCCAAACAAGTTGTTGGTTATCATGCACATTACATCTTCCAAACTGTGCATACTAAAAGTGAAATCATTTCCATCTATTCAATGATACAAAGGAAAAAGGAAATATCATTATTTACGCATGGAACATTTCAGCGTACCAAATTTTTCCAAATGCAATTCAAATATTAAATGAATTTAATCAACGTGTCAATGTTCATGGCCACATTTCTACCCAGTGCACCCTTACATTGATTTCAATTTTTCCACACTTTATGACAAGCACTTTTCCATGGTGTGTTGGAGCTCAACCAACCTCTTCACCATATGGTTTATTCATTCTCATTCATTATTACAACAGGATAGTGCTCCCTGCTACAAATTGATCATGTCCTCATTTTAATATATTATAATATGAAACCTAAGTTTCATATGGTTTCATCTAAACAATTCTCTCCTTACTGGTAGCGAGTGGTGCCAATACTCAAGGCCACCCACTTCCTTTATTTAACATCTTTACAATTCAAGTAGAGTATTGGAAGGTCATCCTTCTTTAATGGGCAGTCTATTGTCTGCCCTCTTATGCAAGCATCCATTTCCTCAATGCATTCAATTAAATGTGTTGTGTATGAGTACTTTTGTTCCCAAACACTCTTGATTGGTCAATGTACCCATGACACTATTGATTCATGAATTTTCTTGCAAGGATTCTTAATCATCCTTGACTGGCATAGATTTCCCTATCTCTATTATTCAGATTCTTCTTTCTTGAATATTACCCTGCTTGGGTAGCAATGGCATACAATAGCCATTCAAAATTATTTGCATATCAGTAATAAATTAAAATAATTCACGGGATATTCTTACCAAATCCATTCATACCTTATGTCACGCAGGCATGAACATTTTTATACATGTTTTGTATGCACGCACCCTTTTTCTTATTTTTACCTCATCAACAGTGCTCCATGGGGCTCCCAAAGTCCCTTCAAAAATATTTCAACAACATCCTTCTTGCATTTATCCTTTACTAGAGGTTATCTACCATTGGTAGTTGTCATTTCCCAACAACTCTAATCAATTCCTACACAAAACATGCATTATCACATTCCAAATGATGTCAGTCATCATGTTAACTAAAATATATGTATCTAAATCAGTAAATCATTTGCAGATATGCCCCAACATAACGTTATGCACTATATCACATTATCCTGAATGATTTCATGAGTGAAAACATAATCAAGTCTCTAGTTGTATATGCAGTCACACATTTATCACCATTCTCATGCTAAAACACTCACACACCACAACATATCATCTTATCATCATAGAGAAACACAATACACAACAAGAAAAAGGATTTAAGGGACTCTTCCCTCTTTCCAACTCCTACTATACGGTCTAGACTTTTCAACTTAATTGAACTATTCCCAAGGCCTCACTTCCTTTACACATTCATGGCTTTAACCAAATTTATACTTGGTTGTTCATTTTTCTTTCACCAGTTGTACTTGTTCCCACAACTGTTCTTTTAAGGATTGCAACTTTGTTATGCAATTCATAGTTTTCAAGTGAGAAACATATTCTCCTTTTCTTCTTCTTTGCTTATGAAATCTACTCCTTGTTGGGGTATTTATGCTACTTTCCTTGAGTAGTCTTGGTTAGGTTCACCTTAAGCTTCTTGGATAATTCAGTATGCTACAGCAGCAAGATTTTTTTTTTTCTTCACGGTGAGTTATGAACATGTGCATTTTGCACATTACTATTTAGACATCAGAATAGTCAGTGTTCATTTGTTAGTCTTCCATTCATGCATTATGTTTTAGAATGTAATCCATGATTCTTATAAAGATAGGCTTACATCCCACTACCTAATTATCAACAATTGTTAAGGTTGTGACTCTTTTCTTCTGACATATTCTTTACACAGTTCCTCTACGGGAACTCCTTTAGCATGCAACTCTTTCGTTGCACACCCATCACTATCTGGAGTGGCCTTAGCTTCATTATTTCATAGGTTTACTCAGAATTCCATAAGGGATATAAGCATGCATCTTTATTATGCATCTATATTGTCCATCCACATATATTCATTGTTATGTTAAATTACATTCATAATGCACTTAACCACATTCAATCCTTACAGGCATAATCATGTTGCCTTTTATCAGGACAATAGAGCATCCCTCCTCATTTATTCTTTCAACAATTTATTCTATCTTTTCCCAAGGAAATAGGATACATCCTCCTCAAGTTATTATTTCGTCGATATAATCAGACCCTCCAACATAGGGTTAACCATGCATCCATGGCATTTTTCAAATATGAAAAGTACACATATTTCCTCACAACCTACTTGATCAAGCATTCATATTATACTTTTAGGCATGTATACATATATTTATATATATGTAGGTGCATCACTTGCACCCTTTTTACCTCATTCATTCACATTGATAATTTAGTTTTAATATTAGTGTTCTTTAGTGAGAGATTACAGTCAATCATATGACTAGTCTCACAGTCATAACTCATACTGATGTTTCCCTCTCTACATGGAAACAACCGGTAAGGGTCACTTTTTCCCTTTCTTCTGCAAAAACCTTCCATAAATCAAAATTCAGATGGGTAGTTATTGTATTACCCAAGGCAACAAGATAACCACTTCTAGTCTCTTATTCATGCCTTAATTCATTCTTGGTCAACAGATCTCTACAAGGGAATATTTTCCTATACTCCCTCTTATTTATATCTGAGTATACCAAACCATATCTATGTGGCTACCATCCATCTATGGATGTCAATATGATCCATTGGTCATCTAAATATGTTCTGACACCCCCTTAATCAGACCTTGCATCGGTCTCTCATCAACCCTTACAGTTCTATCTTAATAAGGTAATAGGCCACAACATTATCAACATTTCATTCTTGTTGTTAACTCATGTTGACATAAGGTCATTGTCATTTAAAAGGTCCATCAATAGACCATACCTTACAAACCATCGTAAATTATAATATGCCTAATTTGCATGTTTAATATTTTTTCCATATGCATTCTAGCATATCCTTGTGCACCAATCATTTCACCTATGCATGCAATGCAAACATATTCCACTTTCTTACCTATTGCATAGGCACACCCTTAATTTATTAGGGATATACACTCCCTTAACACATCCATGAGCTCCTGAACTTGATCATGTCATTTTACTTATTTCATGAAGTTTATTCTCATCCCATAGGACTCCGTTTTACTTTGATAAAGGGGTTATCCCAATAGCAGGTTTCAATTAAGACAATACAAGTAAGTTGACCTCACCAATTTCCATAAGGCTTCTAGACATGGGGAAATATACTCACAAGGCCTAATCTCTTATTTATGCAACAATTGTGATTAAAAAAGGCTTCATAAGCCCAAATTTGTATGCAATCTTGCAACCTATTTAGTTCATTCACATCCAAGTCTTTATATTAGCGCATATCATCATAATCCCACTCCCGTAGGAGTGGCTATCTTTTTTCCAAAGGTAGCAATTGATTCTTCTGTTGCAATCCAACATGATTTGATTTTTGTTGAGTATTTCCCCACAAAATTTCAATATGCAATCCTTCTCCTCAAGAAGATTATACAGATAATCTCCTTGCGACATTAAACACTTTCAACATGCTCATTTTATCCTTGGTCAACTAGTCTTGTCACTATTTTCTAGTCCATCCAGACCTAGTGTTTGAGTCATTCTCTACTAGATAGGGTAGGGTAGGGCTCCCTCCCCCTTAAGATTTATAATAAAATTGAATTGACTCTTTCATGAGCCCAAGCAGTCCAAGTGTTGTTTCATGCTCTGATATCATTCTGTCACACACCCGACCCGTAAGCACCTTTTTAAGGGATGGGGTATAAATTTTTCACTTATCCTAATACCCATGGCCCAATAATTACTGAGGTTTTTACTTTCTCTTTTCCCCCTTAGAAGTAGTTTAACACTAACTCAATAAATTACTCATATGATAATTATGAGTAATTATATTATAACACAATGAGGTTAATTTCTCCATAATAAACTTAAGTTGATTGTAACATCCCACACTTGCGAGCACATGTTATTGACTTATTCTTTCAGGAAACTTGCATGTAAGTGATCCAGTTTCATTTTATGGATGTTGGTTCGCTTATGGATTCTTATGATGATGTTGATGGATTATGATGTTATGTTATTGAATTTATCCGTATTGACAGATGTTATTGACGAGTTTCCCCTGAGTGTGCAGGACACTTGACATATTGAGGATGTTGATGGCATCAATGGACCTCCTTGGACTCTAGATCGAGTTAGGGAGTGGACTGTATATGGTTTGGGTATTTCTATTTATGCATATGTGACATATGATCGGGTATATTAAGATGTTGTTTATGGATCGTTGACAGTGTTTTGTTGATGGATGCATGCTGACGATTGCTTTCTAATCAGACTCACGTAATGAGTAAAGGGGCCATGCACAGCAACCAGATATTGAGGGAGAGGTGTGGCAGTAGCCCTACCACAACCTACTAGTACTCTCGTTGTGGCTCGAATTGTAGGTTAATGATTACCTAGTTCGAGAGATACACAATGTCATGAGGGCAGACTGAGACAGTTTCTCATGAAGATTGTAAGGGGTGTGAAATTAGGCAGGCTCCTTATTCCTTAGAGGCCCTTAGTATCTCACAAGGTCTCCTGAGTGGGGTATTGACTCCAAGGGTTGGACAACTACCAAAACCAGTCAAAGGTGAGTGGCACCCTTGGAGAACGTAGTGTGTTTTGAAGGGCACGTCGCATAATTAAAATTTGAATCAAGGGCGAGTGGCACCCTTGGAGCACGGAGTGCATCTTGAAGGGCATGTCGCAGTATAAAATAAAACTTGAGTCAATGAACATAGATGCCTAGAAAAATATATATATATATTTTTACATTGTCGAACTTAAAATAATTATTAAATGGGTATTTTTTATTAATTATAAAATCTCCTTAAAAATTCTAACCCTAGTTTCAAAATTTGAGCCTAATTCTAAAGTGGGTAAGAAGACTAAAACTAAATTATAAATTAAATAAATGGGGGATGAAGAAAAATCAAGTTGAGGATTGAAAGAGTAAAAATTATATCTAAAGATTTAATTATATAAATGTGTGCAAGAAAATACCAAATTGGAAATTTATATAAGAAAGGAAATAAATGTAAAAAGAATGTGGAAGTTGTTGAGTGCTCGACACACCCTAAAAGTTTTTGAAATTTTTCTCTTTTGGGTACCACTTGTTTTCTTTTTCTTCTTTCTAATTTGAGTTCCTTGTGTAGGGATCATTAATTTTTGTTTCCATGTCTCATCATTGATCACGTTCAGTTTTATTTGAACATGTCAAATTGAAACCTTTTTTTCTCTAAAAATAACCTGGCTTTTAAACTAAGAATTCACAGCTAAAATTATGACCCACGCACCTATTTTCGGCATCGACAAAATTAAATATGAAAAATGACCACGTAATAACATTAATCATCGATCATCGATGTATCATCGGCATCAGGAAAAAACGAAGGAGGATTGTGTCGGTTGTTCGCAAAGAAGATTGAGGAAATGGTCGATATCCCATCGGCGTCGGTGAAATATGAGAGGGATAAACATTGACATGGGCCATGATGAACCTATGATAACCGATTACTAATTCATTTTTTTGGGGTCGGTGAAATCCCAAATATTTAAATCGTGGAAAATTTTCGCATTGACACATCGTTGATCACTGATCATCGATGCGTGTTCGGCATCGACAAGTTTCGAGGGTGGTACTTTAGGAACACTTGTTTAAACATATCATCGATCCCCGATACTTCTTCGGCATCAGTGGTGTAGTAAATGTTTGTCAAAATGCATGTCTAACGAAAAATCCCCAACTCTGAATAAACTCTTAGTCAAAGAAGCCAAATTCAAACACCATGTGTCTTTGTAGCGTAGGCATTTCATATGGTCAAGTTTCATCCTGAGTCACCTTCAGTTTTCCCGCGTCCTAGTCGCACTTCCAAGTCAGTATTTCCACATCAGTGTTATACGACAAGATGGATCAGCGTCAGAGTTTTTTCCAAGAGATCAACGAACATTGTCTAATAAAACACTGACTCACGATCCACTCATTTAAATTGGCATAATGATGGGATGTTTTCAGCACAAAATAAGATCGGATTATGTCATTTAATAGTAAAATTAATGTTTCACTCCACATACGTTGCTACCCCATGTGTTGATTGAATAACGGGAATTTGAAATCGTCGATGAGACACAATGTAGCTCGATCCTGTGCCGACAACCTACGATTGCATTTAATATCGAGCATAATGTGGATCTTGGTGACAGACTCTATAAAAGCACACTTACACCCTGAATTAAAAGAACTTATGCGACAAGGTAAGTATTCTTTGTGTTTAAATTTCTAAGACAGTTTCAAACCCCATCATTTTGCACACAAGTTCTCATTTCCAAAGCAGTCGAAGAAGCAAGAAGAGCATCTCAAGAGTTGCACTCGATTCTTAGAATTTCAAAATACGGTTAAGCTAGTGTGAAGAAGAGGTATGTGTTGGTTTTATCATTTCGACGGTCACAGTTTATTTATATATCAATATCCTCTCTGCAAGATGGTGTCTAACTTTTCTCTCCCTGCAGGAAAATGCCTCCAAGGAAGCTAACGATTAGACGCTCTCCAAGGGCACCAAAGTTGAAGGAAGCAGAGGTCGGTGAAGAATATTCTCCCGGCACTGTGAGGCAGTTGGAATTTTCTACTAAAGCAAAGCCGGTCATCAGAACATCAACTAAGAAGGCATTTTCCCAACCCCCTACATTTGGCGACACATAGGCAAGCACTGCGTCAAAGATAATGCTCCCGCAGTGGGAAGATTTGTTCAACAGGATTAATTGGGAAGATTACCTGGAATTTATCCCCCACAGTGACCTAGATGTAAGGACACTCGACGATCAGGTTTTTCCGAACATCTGGCGGTCATGCCTGCATATGGTAGCCTATCAAACCCTGGTCTTTCCCTATATTGACACCCTGGGGTGAATAATCGATCATACAGACACAATGAAGTTCCTAATAAATGATGAAAATGGTGGATGCATTGGTGTTTTTCTCCCAATAGAAGTCCATAAATACTACAAGCTTGAGGACCTGGAGGAGTGGTGAAATACGTATTTTGTAGTGAAATTCTATGAGTTCCATGACACCAGTCGATTGATGGCCTCCTGGTGGAAGGAAGACAAAAAATTCACAAACTAGAACAACGGTTGGTACGAGATAGCAAATCTAAGGGAGCCATAGATCTATTTAATGGCTCTAATATACCGATTGTATGGGGAGAGAGATTGCGCTAAGTTTTCGGAGGCATGGATGCCCCTAGCATACATTGTGGCCATCTTCGGGAGTAGTTTCAACTAGGGAGCAATCATTTCTAGACAATTGAGCACCAACATATTGCAGGCCCAGACACTAAAGGATGGAGAAGCGCTCATTTTTCACATGGCATCGTACCTGTTGGACGTAATTTGCGCAAGGAACGTCTTCGTAGGCATGAATCTAAGTTGTCATGTTTCTGAGCTACCGTTACATGTCTACTTCGGCATTCTGTGGGAAAATAGGTACAAAAAATCTTATGCTCTCATCTGCAATAAATTCCTAGCTCAGGTTTATTTTATTATTTTTAAAAGAGAACGCCTAAGAATTTCGGCAGCGACCAAAAAAATGATCTCAAAGGTAGGCCACTGGTACCTAGAAGAAACCAGTACTTATATCAGGGTGTTTGGAGCTATTGGCACACCGCATCTACTACCCGCTCACATTCTGGACCTGCTCGTCGTGGGAGAAATATGTTACCAAACCATCCTGGAGGCCTATAATTCCACCTTGGTTAAAGACAAGAAACGAGCATTCATACCCTATGGTTTCCATGTAGGTTTTTACATGGTAAAGGATATTGTGCAAGCTAAACAAGAGGGTTTGAGCCAGCTAGAATACAGATTCCCGATAGGATGATTTCGCAAACATGACCCTAAACGCCTAGTGCTTTAGCATGCATCACAAATCTCTTCCTACTGGCCATACACACATGATAAGTTCGAAGATGAAATTTTTACAGAATGTGCTCAGGACTTGGAGGAGGTGTTGCAGAGGAAAGCTAACCCAACTATACAAGATTTAAAGCAATGAGTATGGAAGAGCAGGTCGAGACTATAGAATAGTGATCTCAGGAAGCACTCAGAGTCAAAGATGAAAGCAGAGCAATCGAAGCAACAGAGGAGCAGAGAAGAGGAATGTTGTTACTAGAAGAAGCTCAAAGAGTCATAGAAATACTGCAAGATGACCCCATACTTGACCCTGTGATAGAACCCTTCAGGGTCACCCCAGCTGACACAACAAATTTCGAAGGAGAGTAAATCAGCTCGGAAATATTCCTACTGGAGGGAACCGCCGATCTAGAAAATCCCAAAGTTTCTTCACCATAAGCTAGATCACTGGTGATTGTTCTAGCCCAACAAAAGATGCAAAGAACATCAAGAGAAACAAGTGTATTGAACCCTCTCTTTGATTTGATTACCATCTATGATGATGAAGAGAGCTCGGATGTCTCTCTTATAACCCTGGTACCAATCACAGAGGAGAAAGAACCAAGGGGAACATTTTTCTCCAAATTTCAATGCATCAATTCCAAACCCTCTGCAGGGCGACCATGAGGCTGAGAGTACCCTAGAAACTGAATTTCTTGACATATCAGGGAGTCCAAAAAACAGCTCCAAGGATGAGTTAGGCTCTGGTGAACAAGAAGAGGAACCACTGCAACTATAGATCGGTACTTCACCAGTCGATCACCAAGTTAGTGTTGAGCCTTTGATTGTCTCTCCATTTAAGGTCGATACCCCACCAGTCGACGAACACCAGAGGGAGGAAAATTCATTAGAACACACATAAGTTTCCCTTGTCAAAGAAGTACAAGAGTCGGTCCTAGAACAAATATATACGGTAGGAAGCCTGGGAAACACTCTAACATGGGGAGACCAATAGATCCCTGAGCCCTCGGATGAGGTCATCGATATACAGGCGATTTATTATGACAGAAAGAGGAAATCCATAATGAGGAGGACAACCAAGAAAAGGAGGCTCACACTGGATAGCACGATTTTCATCACCACATAAGAAAAGTTGCTCGACACAGAAAATGCAAAGAAAATTGAGCTAATCGGTGCAGGGATGGCTATAACTGATGCCATGCTAGATCGAGAAAGAAGGGATGAAAAGAAGCTAGCCTCCGCAAAGAAGGATTTGGACCATCTGCGCCATCTGGCGAAATATTATCAGGACTCAACGCAAGCAACAGTCTTCTTGAAGAGTGAATTCCGAGAGGCATATGAAAAATTCATGAGCGAGAGACATCTCTTCACTGCATGCATAACTGATCTTCAAGAAGACACTCTCATGGCACTGGAAACCTATAAAGATGTGGAGAGATGGTATGAAAAGGCATACCAGGCTATAGAACGAATTGATTATATCAGTGTAGTATAGAAGGGCCGAGACATGGAGGAGCATGGCATCTGAGTGTTGATGGACAGTAGCATCTCCCGAATCAAGAAGGCAACCAAATACTGTGTAAGTATGGCCCAGGTACCTCAACGAAAGATACAGGAAAGGTGGGTCGAGTGCAAGAAAATCTGGGAGAATATCAATCGGAAGATGAAATACATCACCCTTCCAGAGTATGTCTCACTTGAAGACTTTGTCGATTTGCATAACATAGTCAAACAACATGTAGAACAGGACTCAAGATGGGAAGCAGAGATCACGTAGCTAGCGAGCATGACACCAGGTCAGGTAAAGAATTTTATGAAACATCCGATCAAGGATCGCACAACACTGCAGCATTTAAGTGCCAAGGTGATAAGATATAGAGAAAAGGCAATAGAGGTGAAGGAAACCCCTTCAGCCCCAATGGGCCAGAACAAATTCCCGTATGCTAACACATGTGAGGATCTCTTTGTCAAGTGGTTGGAGTATGAGAAGAATCATACACTCTATTAGAACCACTAGACGATCTCAAGAGAACAAAGAGATCAAGAAGCCATGTATCATTCTTTTGTTTTACTTAACTCTAACTTCTAGTAGTTGTTTTAGGTTAGTGATTCTTTATAAATAGGAGGATCTACCTTTTGGGAAAGGGTAGATGGTTTTGGGAAAAGACCCTCCTTTTTTAGAATTGTAAAGAATTATTTCTGAGCAACTTTAATTAAGAAGCTATGTTTAGAACCAGAGACAAAATTTTATTTTCATCAAAGGCGTTATGTGATTGTATTGAGAAGGAACTACTTCCATCTTTGAATTCAGTAGTTGATGTTGTAACGAGTAACAGTTTCTGAATCTATTGATAAGCTATCTTTTTCAATACTTTAACAGTTCTTTTGTTCTAAATGATGAAAAGTGAATCGTTGTGGTAATATGTGATTGATGGTGGAGCTAAGGAAACTATTTTTCTTTCACTTAGCTTATTGCATATGTATTTTCTTTCCATAATTGTATCTCAGTCAGTATTGAAATACCAGTAAGTCAACGTATTATTAGTAGACTTGTAATAGGTGTGAATATCGTTGCCTGCACGCTAGAGCACAAGGGTCATCCCAGGCTTAGTATTCTTTAGTAGTTAATATTTCCCTCTACCAACTGGTTTATATCATCCTACCTTATATTATCAGACTCATCTAATAATAGAAAATACATAAAGAGAAATGTTTAACTTGAAGGAGGAACTTTCAAAGAAAGATATCATGTCAATCACTAAGTAAATCCCATCGGTAAATTGGCTAAATCGAAAGATCTGGAGAACTATTCCACCCATAAAATGCTGCAGGGTCTAATTAGGCCTCTAAGGTAGGTTTGGTTCCTATTGTTGAGTCGAAGGATCTCAGACCCCTCAACAGAATTGGCGCTAGAAGGAGGGAAGTTGAATGAATGAATGGATAATGACATTTCTAATAATATATTTCACATTGCCTACATAGTCAAAAAAACCCACATTCATGGTTAGTCATTCTCAAGACAACCCACATACAGAGAGTACTCCCGAAACGAGTAACTCACCCCAACACGAGGAAGTAGAACACTTTTTCCCTAAAATACCTTATGCTCTTCCCCGTGAGGAGTTGAACTAGTTCAGAAGAATCACAAGATCTTACGCCCAACAAATTGGATCGTTACCCTTAGCTCTGTTACTCCCTCGTAGAAAACAAGTAAGTAGACTAGTTGTTGACACCCCTGACTAGGTTTTTGTTCAACCCCTTAATCTGATCCCTGAAACACCAGCTGGTAACTACTCTCAACCTAACGATTTCGAATCTGACGAGGAAGGGTCTAACTCGGATCTCTCAGCTTTGAAATCAGACGACATGGAGGATAATAATGATAACAATGAAGAAAGGGAAAATCAAACTCAAAATAATCAACCATGGTTGGCAAGAGATTCTCTGGCAATCCCAAGACGGGTACATAACCTACCCCAACATCTGAAAAAATTACTTCCCAAATTTGACCCTAAAACCTCCGGATTGCCTGAAGACAATATTAAAAAGCTCATATTAGCTATAATATTGATGAACGTACAACATGAGGATGTAGTGTGTAGGATTTTTCCCTATACCTTTGAGAATTCATCCTCGACTTGGTATTTTAACTTGCCTGTTGGATCCATAACTAGTTGGATGAAGTTTCAAAAAGATTTCTTAGACAAATTTTCAGAAGAAACCACCACAGGAGCTTTAATGGTTGAACTATTTGTCTCCACCATGAGTTTGAAAGAGAAGGTTAAATACTTCAATCAACGGTTTACCACTATCCTGAACAAATTTCAACTCGAAGCTAAACCTACTTAGGAGTTCCAAATTGAGGTATATGCTAATGCTCTCCCTGCTTCCATTTCCATGTCTGTGAAAAGGGATTCCAAACATACCCTAGCTGAAAATTTTGAGGAATCCAAAATGATTGAATTCCAAATGAAGGGATGCAAAGAGGGCCAGCTCTCACTAGTTAAGAAGGAAGTTCAACCTCCACCTAGGAAAGGAATTTTGTTGACTAGACCCCCAGGAAAACAAATAGAATAATGTCTTGAAAAAGGAGGTGAGGACATAGAAGACTTACAACAGATGATAAAGAAACTTTCGAATGAAATTGTAGACATGAAAAGAAGTTTCGGGGAAGGAAACCAAGGTCAAAGGCCTTATAAACCCTTTTTCAAAAGAAACCCTCCTTTCAAAGCAATTGAACCTCCCCCTACCAACTTAAACATCAACCTTGGTAATGCAGCATCTGAATCTTTT
>JASDQU010270178.1:0-15373 GCA_032191745.1 Picea mariana
TTAGCTGATGCAGTCGGAATTTTGAAAATACAACTTTTACCCCCTCAAACTTGATCTACGAAATTCTGGACTGATGCTTCAGGCTTTCTGGTACTTCTGGTACTCTGGTACTTCTGGTACTTCTGATACTCTAGTTTTCTGGTACTTTGTGAAACTAGGGTTTCACTTTTCATGAGATCCAGCCACTGAAGAGGTGCGCTCAAGGTGCCAAAATGATCCTTGGGTGAGGGCGCAACTTTCTAGGTGGTTTTAGGGATGAAAAGATTCACTTTTGAAAAACCCTAATTTGCAAGTACTGCAACAGTGACGTTTTTCTCTTGCGAAATATGCTTCCTTCAGGTTGGCTCTGATACCATGTTAATGTTTTATTCCATTATTATAGTTCTTTTCATTTCAATAGATAAGAACAACATAAGAACAAGATCACTAAGAAATACACATCCACAAGAGACACAACATTTATCCCAGGAAACCATCTAGGGGAGGAAAACCTAGCAAAAACTTCCTTATCATAAATTGTCAATACAATGTCAAGAGATAGCTCAAACCAATACAGAAAGTTCTCTCCAAAAGATGCACCACTCTTCTCCCTCTCTCCAACTGGTAAGTTGTAGCTTGCCTCTTAGAAAATGAGCAAGTGTGTTGTGTGATAAAGTGAGGCGGTAGCCTCTCTATATATACAAGACTGGCACGTGTGAAGGGTCTTCACTAGCAGGGCCGACCTCTCACTTTGGGTGGGTAAACCCACCTTTATTATATTTCTAGGTCTCAATAATAACTGTTGGGGTTGACTTCTTATTCTTCCTATTACAATTATCTGTTGACCAATCCACAAAAGGGGATTTGGTCCTAATACAATTACCGACATGATTAATCCACAATGGGGTTAATCTTATAAATAATATATCAATAATAATAAGAATACTCTTTGATGTTACATTATTTCAACAGGGTTGACTTATACCCTTTACATCACAAATAGGGTTACAAGTAAGTATGACTCTTGGAAAATATAGAAAGAAATCTCATACACCCTCTAGTGGTTAGCCACTAGGGACACATCCACCTGTGCTCAGCCATAGGGATGTACAATTCAACAAACTCTATCTCATTGTGTCTCACAGAAGAATCATTTGGACACACACTCACTAGTGCTCAGCCACTAGGATGACATCCAACTATGCTCATCCATAGTAACATACTACTCAATAGATATCTATCTCGCTGCATCTCATAGGAGAATCGTTTGGAGTACCACATCATTTCATCTTCGTCTCAGAGAGAATGACATACCCAATTCATGGGCTTCCTAACCCCACATAGGGGCACACAATGTTCCATCTCCGTATCAAAGAGGAACCACACACCCATCTCATGGGAAAACCCAACTCATAGGATTCCTCAACCCACATAGGGGAACACAACGTTCCATATCCATCTCATAGAGGAACCACACACCCATCTCATGGGAACACCCAAGTAATGGGATTCGTCTCAGGTCAACTCACTCAGTCTGTGTCCTAGAGGATGTCTCACACAACTATAATCATCAACACTCCCTCTCAGTTAGGGAGGCATTTTCCATAAGGCCAAGTCTCGCATGGAAGTACTTGTACTTTGTCTTGACTACAGTCATCAACAATCCCTCTTATCTAGGGAGGTATTCTCCACCAAGCCAGTCTCTCATGAAAGTACTCGAACTTCATATTGGCAAGTTGTTTGGTGAAGATATCTGCAATATGCTCATGTGTAGGAAGGTAATTCATGTGTACTTCTTTCCTCTACACCATGTCACTGATATAATGATATTTTATCTCAATTTGTTTCTATCTATCATGAAACATTGGGTTCTCAGAGAGCTTTAAACAAATTTGGTTATCATAATGAATAATGGTAGGATCCATCTCATGATCAAATAGATTTTTTAGAACCTTTCGATGCCACATTGCTTCACAGACTGAAACACTCAATGCTATATACTCTTCCTCTATGGTACTCAACACCACAGAGATTTCTTTCCCACTGCACCAGGAAACCATTGCAGACCCTAAGGTGAAGCAACAACTAGAGGTGTTCTTCGAGTCCACTGCACTCCCTGCCCAATTTGTATTGGCATATCCTTGCACACTAAAGTATATAGAGGAGGCATATATCAGAACTTATCCAACTGTGCCTCATAGGTATCTCAATACATGCTTTGTTGTTATCCAGTGAGTTTGTCTCATCTGACTCATGAACTGACTAAGCACATTCACTTCATAACATATATCAGGTATGGTGTTAACTAGATACATCAATGATCCAATCAATTGTTGGTACACATGTGGATCAATATCATCTGAATCGGAAGAAGCCTCATTCATCTTCTTCAAGTTCATCATAATTGGTGTAGGCATGGATTTGCAGTCCATCATCTTGGATCAGTTCATCATAATTGGTGAATGACTCTTGGATCAATCCTCTTTCAATTAATTTGTGTACCTTCCTATTCACCTCTTTACTCTCTCCTAGAGTCATTCGATAAGGATATTTATTTGGTAGACTTGATCTTGGTATCAAATCAAATTGATGTGATATACTCCTCAAGGGAGGTAAACCTGTTGGTAGATCATCCCCAACAATTTCTCCGAATTCATTCAAAAATGGTTGAATTTTCTATGGTACAAAGTTTATTTTTCCACTATAAATGAGTATTTGTCTTCTCTCTCATAAATTCTTTGGCTGAACACATCATAATGTGATTGTTGCTACAAAATTTATATTGTCATTTTATTTTCCATCACTACCACTTAACTAAGTCTCTACCATTGGTTCTAGTCTGTATCGTTGTCCATGATTTAAAAATTCATAAGTATTATTCCTTCCATCATAGAAATTTTTGATGTCAAATAACCATGGTCTTCTGAGTAGTACATCACATGCATCCATCTCTATTATATCACACAATACCTTCTCACTAAATTTTCCAATCTAAAAAATTAACGAGCATTTCTTAGTCACAATCACTTGTTGTCCTCTTTTCAACCATTAGACTGGATATTTATTCGGATGTGGAATACTTTTCAATTTTAATTTCTCCATTACCGATGTGGATACTAAATTTTTTGTTCTTCCACCATATATGACTAGATCACAATACTTATACCAAATTTTACACTTAGTTTTAAAAACTTTCTTTCTTTACTCAAGTTCTTTTGTTTTCTTTGTCTCAGGCTTCAGTAGCACTCTTCTCAACATCAAGTTTTCTCATTGTTCTTTCTAAAGTACTTCCACATTGCTACTAGCAATTGTTGCCTCATACTATTGAGTAAATTGTGTTCTAGCTTCATTTCCTCTCCCTATATTATGCTTCTCTAGACATTATGATGCCTTGTGACTTTCTACTTCCACTACTACATATGGTTTTGAAGTCTGACGAGGAGTTTTGACGGTACAGATAAAATCAACCATATCATTGGACATTACCAAGTAATTATCAAAAAAAATTTATTTTTTTTCTTTGTGTCCCGACGTTCATCAAACTTTCGATGGAGTCCAATCATCATGAACATTCCAACTCCTATTTGATGGTTACCACAAGGGCCACGTGGCACCCCATCGTAAAAAACATATCACAGAGGCATGTTTCTAAAACCACAAGCTATAACAACTCACTCAAGGACCTATAAATACATATAAAGTAAATTATGATTGGCCTACATAACCACTGTATGGATCGAGGTTGTCCCCACAAGGATCATATAAATATATAGGAATTCTCAAAAAAATCTACAAATTGGCATTTTTTGTTGGAATCTGGTGATATAAAGGTTGTAAGTAGAGTGATAGGAAATGTATGGACTTTCAGAGAGACAGTAGGAGGAATATTTGGAGAGAACAAAGGTGTGGAATCTGTATTTCACATTGCCAACCATTTTTGTAAGGGAGGTTGTCTCAATGATGTTTGAGATGTAATTATCCTATTGTTATTGTTATCACTGAAAAATCGTCCTCAAAATTGCGTGAAAATGGTTAAAGAAACACATCAATGCCAATAGAAATTAGTCCACCTACAACATTGAAATGCATTCAAAAGGAAAAAAAACTATACAATTGGGTCAAAAATTGAAATGCGCAGAATCACCAAAGGAAGCGCACGCACAATGCATAGTGTGCGTGGGAAACACAACCCTCAGTGCGCACAATGCACAAAATGCGCGATTGTGTATGAGAAAAGCCACACACTTCTATGAACGGTGCATTTATGGATCTTGTCATACCCCCAACATGATTTGACACTCATATCTAAGAAAAATCTAGCTTGGGGGTTGGTAAAGGGCTGGAGGGTGCCATAAAAGGCCCCTTGTTCACACTATGAACCAATTACATTTTTCCATGTATGAATGCTATAAGAGCCATGGGTGCACTAAGAAACCAAGATATTCATAGTATTTTCATGATGCAATAATTCTCCCTTGAGAATCCTCTTTTATCTTTGGAGCTGTCAAGCACCATTGCAATAGGCCATTCCACTCATCTCTTCAGGGAATAGGCATTGTTGTTCTTCACCATTTCCCATTTATTCCATTGTATGAAGATTTCTCAATTAAGGAACTCAAGATCCCTCCCAAGGAGGAAGAGGGGACTCATAAGTCCCTATTTTTCTCTACGGTGTTTTGCCTACTAATCTATTGATCCATTGGTAGCATTATGTTGGTCATTGTTTGTTTTTCATGGTTCTAAGTTTCTCATGCTTTCTAACATTTATTTCTTATTTATTTTAGTTTATTTCTTTGTTTATACATGTGTTTGGATTGTTTAACCCACTCACAAAATTTTTTTCTTATCTAGCAGGCTCATCTAGACATGCAAGTGTTTTTGTTTTGCTCACCCAAGTGACAAAACCAACACAACAGATTGGCGACCATACTGGGGATTGATATCAAATTCATCCCTATTTGAGCTTAGAGAGCACTTCATTTTGATTTTTTTGTCTTGTAGGTACCAAAACCGGCCTAGAACAACCTGCCAAAGTCAAAATTTAGAGCTGAGGAAGGAGTATTTCACTTGAAAGTTTCTCCCCCTATGCGTGACAGGAAGTGCACGGATTTTCCTGCACATAAACGTACACTCTGCGCCCCAGAAACTTCTTTAAAATTCACATTTGGCACATTGTGTTCCCACTACACGCTTTTCAGAATTCTAACCCACACATAACTCAATTTTTTCAAAATTGTAAGGGTTTTTATGAAGGTTTGAGGGCCCCTAGATTTCATATTTTTATTTACATGCACTTTGTAAGGTAACTACACTCCACTTAGAGTCCTTTCCCATATGAAATGTTAGCTAACATAGGCACTTAGGGGAGGCATTTTCCATAAGGCCAAGTCTCGCATGAAAGTACTCGAACTTCATCTTGGTTGCAGTCATCAACAATCCCTCTTAGCTAGGGAGGTATTCTCCACCAAGACAGTCTTTCATGGAAGTACTCGAACTTCATATTGGTAAGTGGTTTGGTGAAGATATCTATAATCTGTTCATGTATAGGAAGGTACTTCATGTGTATTGATTTTGTCTTCACCATGTCTCTGATATAATGATATTTTATCTCAATGTTTTTCGATCTATCATGAAACAATGGGTTCTCAGAGAGATTTACACAACTCTGGTTATCACAATGAATAATGGTAAGATCCATCTCATGATAAAATAGATTTTTCAGAATCTTGCGAAGCCACATTGCTTCGCGGACTTCCACACTCAATGCTATATACTCTTCCTCTGTGGTACTCAACACCACAAAGATTTCTTTCCCTCTGCGCCAGAAAACCATGGCAGACCCTAAGTTGAAGAAAAAATCAGATGTGTTCTTCCAGTCCACTGCACTCCCTACCCAATCTATATTAGCATATCCCTGCACACTCAAGTCAACAGAGGAGCCATATCTTAGGCCTTATCCAACTATGCCTTGTAGGTATCTCAATACATTCTTTTATTCTATCTAGTGAGTCTGTCTCGGTTGACTCATGAATTGACTAAGCACATTCACTGCATAACATATATCAGGTCTGGTGTTAACTAGATACATCAATGATTGAATCAATTGTCAGTACACATTTGGATCAATATCATCTGAATCGGAAGAAGCCTCATTCATCTTCTTCAATTTCATCATAATTGGTGTAGGCATGGATTTACAGTCCATCATCTCGAATATTTCCATTGTATATTTTCCTTGACTCAAGAACATATCATCAGTTCTCTGTCATACTTCTAGTCCCAAGAAGTGTTGAAACATACCTAGATCCTTCATCTCGAAAATAAAAGTCAATGCTCGCTTGTATTCAATAATAAATCTTTCTAAACCGGTAAGGAATAAATCATCCACATACATGACCAAGATCAGGCACTCATTTCCAACAATATAATAATATAGTTTTGGATCAACAACACTCTTGCTAAAATCCAAACTCATCAAGAATCCATCCATCTTTTGGTACTCAACATGGGGTGCCTTTTTTAATCCATACATGACTTTATTCAACCTGTACACATGATTTCTCATCGTATGTCATGAATCCCTTTGCCTGCTTGATATAAACTTCTTCTTCAATCTCACCATTGAGAAAGGTTGTCTTTACAATCATCAGATGTAGTTTCCAACTCATGGATGATAGTACAGATAGAAGTGTATCAGGATACTAGAGAAAATGTCTCATCATAGACAACTCCCTCTTCTTGTGAGAATCCTATGGCTACATATCTCTCTTTGTATTTCTTGACACTTTCATCAGTTGCATGCTTGATTTTATAGATTCACTTGGAAGTCACCACATACTTCCCTTCTAGTCTCGGAACAATATCCCATACATCATTCTTCAATATAGACTGGTATTCTTCTTTCACAAAGTATTTCCATACGTGTTCATGTGTCTCTTCTCCATGACAATAAGGCTGAGAATCAATGATGTGGCTCATGGATGAAAGGTAGCTCGAAAATCTCTTTTCTCTCTTGAGATGTGCCTTGAGGGGCTTGTATGTCCCTCTGCTTCCTGGATATTTTGTCAAGCCCAGGAAGGCCTTTACTGCAATATCTCTAGGCATATCAACTAGAGCAATTGGATTAGTTGGAACAACTGGATCAAATGGAATAATGTTATATCCGATATTCAAATCTAAGAAAAATCCAACTTGGAGTCTTCAGTTCTAGTGTGTTATTCCTCTGAATGCACTGAGATCCTTCTGGATCCATGACTTTAGCAAAGGTTCCTTCCTCCTACAAGTACCCTCATCACAATGATACAAATAATATATAAAAGTGCATACTTGATGATGTTGATATGATTTCTCCAATGGCACCTGGACATTCTCTTTCCTATTACATCTTCATGAAGAAGGTAGCCATGGTGTCACCATATTTTCAGATTCTTCACAAGCCCTTGTCGACTGAGATAGAAAATCTAACGGCTAGGCTAGGATATAAACCTTACATTTTTTTGGGATTATGAATGCCAACAATAATCCTTAATAGAGTCACAAGAATATTGGTGAGTTGAAGAGCTCCTTCAATGAGCTGCAGAAACCCTACAACCAAAAATCTACATAAAATTGCAAAACCCTAGAAACCCTAGGGCCAAAAATAAAAAAATTCTCATAAATGCAATCTAAGACTTGTTGGTGAGATGTGTTGAAGGAGGTTGTACACTCTTGTACAAATTTTATCCCCAACGTCCAAATTTACAGTGAATAAAACACCTCAGAAATGGAGGGTCGTATGGAATTTGCAGCAAACCCTAGAGGGTCGTATAGATCTGCTGAAGAAGAGGACGACTAGCTTTGAATCCTTGTGGATTGGGTTATTCAAGACCTAAGCTCTGAAACCATGTTGATTTTTCACTAAGCTAGTCTCAAGCATTAAATTCATTCCAATTTTAGCATTTTACTTGAACCATAGACAATTGGAGTTACAACATAAACAATTTGCTACAGTAACCAATATCACAAGAAGAAACACCATGCACAAGTACACAAGAAGTATCCTGGGAAACCCTTCTCAACAAGAGAAGAAAACCCAGCCAATCCTTTGCTATATTCTTCAAGAGAAATATCTCCCACACCATAAACCTAGCACACAAAATGGTGCTCACAAAACCTAGAACACTAGCACCCAAGAGTGGTGTGCACTTCAGCCCAAGAACAAGTACTTGATTAAATTTCCAAACTCACACTTGTGTTATGTTTCCTCGATGGGGAAATTACCTTTATTTATATTAGAATGGAAATATAAAAATTAGTGTCTATTGGCCCAATAGGGCCGACCTCAATAACTTAAAATATAATTAATAATAACCATATTATTTATATTTTACATTGATTACATTTCACTTTATGGTGGGGCCGGCCTGTACCCTTTACATCACAAATAGGGTTATAGGTAAGTTTGACTCTTGGAAAATATAGCAATGGATCTCATACACCCACTAGTGATCAACCACTAGGGACATGTCCACCTGCGCTCAACCACAGGGATGTCGAAGTCAACAGATATTTATCTCACTTTGTCTCACAGGAGAATCATCTGGACACACACTCACTAGTGCTCAGCCACTAGGATCACATCCACCTGTGCTCATCCATAGTGACATCCTACTCCATAGATCTCTATCTCACCATGTCTCACAGGAGAATAATTTGGAGTACCACATTGTTTCAACTTTGTATCAGAGAGAATGATACACCAAACTCATGGTATTCATCACCCCACATAGGGGCACACATTGTTCCATCTCCATCTCAGAGAGGAACCACGAACCCACCTCATGGAAACACTCAATGCATAGGAGTACTCACCCCACACAAGGGCATAGATCATGCCTTCTCCGTCTAAGAGAGGAACCACACACCCATCTCATGGGCACACCCAACTCATGGGCTTCCTCTCAGACCGACTCACTCAGTTTGTGTCCTAGAGGATGTCTCATGCTGTTGTAATCATCAACATATATGATCCCACACAAATGATTATATACCATGATGGAGAGGAACTTCTTACCCTAATGATGATCATTACACTCTCCTTCCATAATTCTTGATGAAATTGTCCTATTTTAATGATGATTTTGAACATTAATGAGGATGTTGGGATTTCATGGTGACCTTGTACCCTTTGGAGAGGGCATGACACCCCCATAATGGAATTGTACCCTCTTGATGGATGTCAATCCTTCTATTGATGCTGATGGATGTGATGATGATAGCACACCCCTTTGGAGGGGTCATGGCACCTTTTCCTTTGATAACATCATGCCCTAGATGAGGGTGTTGTACTTATTATGGAATGATCCACTTGATGATGATATATGACTACTTTGTAGCTGGCATAGCATGATTAAGAGACACTTGGAACCTTTGTTTCACCCTTTCATGGAGATATGTGAATTGTGAAGCATTATACACTACTTTGGAGGATGATGCCATGCTTAATTCACTCACTTACTCACATGTGTGACTCTTGGAGGGAATTTATAATGGTTGTATAGCATTTATGGAATTTTTTAGTCATTGATGAGGCATATTTTGGGGGTAAACCCTGACCTATCCACCTTGTATAATGGATTTATTTTGTTTTATAGATTTTACTTCATTTTACCCTTTTGTAGAGTATAGTGCTTGGTTTCCTCCTATTTATAGAGGGAGCGCTGCCTCATTTGGATAATTTCACATTGTGGGGACTTCTCTTCTCTTGATTTATATCTCTTTTCTCTTGTACAATATGGATTTCTAGGTAGAGAAAACTCTTAAGGATGACTTGTTGATTTGGATTGTACTCTTTTCTTGGATGGATATTGGTGAAGCTTGGATGCATGAATGATAATCTAGGTAAGTGGAATTATTTTTTTTGGTTATGTTTATGGATGATGGAAATAAAGTATTTATAAAGTGGGCATGGTCTTTTATTTTTTATTACCCCTTTTAAACAAACCCTTCTTCTAAGTCTTTGAGGAAGTTGCAAGTGGGATTCTTCCCTTGTCTCATCCTAGAAGATTAAGAATCCTTATTTCAAATCTATAGGGATAGTGAGTGGAATTTCCATAGTTCTTTGAACCTAGATATACTGTAGTCCTCTTCAAGTGTGTTGATCCTTGACTCCATATTCCGTAGGTAGAAAAAGGCACTAATATTCTCATTTATTATTTCATTGAATTCATTTTTCTTTTACTTTTAGGGTATTTTAGGGTTAGATTACAACAAAATATTTCATTTTTAGCATTAATTTACTTAGATGTCTTATCCTTAGGGTTATAAAGTGTTTGAAATATATTATAAAATACAAAGAGTCAACTTTAATGCATTTTCAGCCACTTTCCATGGATCACATCTAGGGTTTATAGTGTTGGTATATGCTCTTCTATTGCAGAATTTTGTTGTAATTCAATATATATTTTACTCTAATTATAGCCCTTCATTTTTCACTTTATTATCATAGGTTTTGGGGTCATTTATTGTTGTTGTTGTAAACTGGTATATTGCTGCAATTTTTTGTTTTACAAGCTAGGTTTCTACAACATTGTGTAATTTATTGATTTTGTGTGTTTGGGGACCTTCCTTGATCTCATACTAGTTTACCTAATCCATTAGAAAAACCATATGACCCTTTGAACTCAAATCTAGATATTGCATCTAAATCCACCATAAACCCTAGTTGTTTGATCCTTTTGATTGGCAATGATAGAAGTAGAAGCCTTAGGGGACTCTTGAATTGGTTTCACTGGGCCATTATATCCATAATATATACTATGAAAGCCTCCCTTGTGTTGGATTGTATCCATCATCAAAGTGATGGGAGTAGCTTCTAACATGACACTAGTGAATCTCCCAAGTTACTCATTGTCTTACGCACCTAGCAAGGCTTTGCACTAAGATGGAAGATTTTGCTGCAATATTTTGGCACCATTGATAAGGAGGAGTTAATTCCTTATTGTTGAGATTCAAAGTTTATGCTTCAATCTAATTTTTATGAGTATATCTCAAACCCTCTTTAGTGTTCTCATATGGTGACTCCACATTCTCACATGAACCTAGAAATTGTGAACTAAAATCCAAACCGAAGATACGTTGATCCAATTAAGTTCTATAAAAGCATATCTAAGATAACTTCTCCTTAAATAGGTACCATTTTTGGTAATATTTATTGGGTAGTTCAATGGTTGTTTAACCATGGATTAAATATGATTTTATGACCCTTGATATGTTTGGGATTGAAGGTTCCCAAACAAAATGCCTAAATATTTTGACAAATGGTTTCTTAGGTTTCCTGAAAATAATACCATAACCACTGAAGAAAATTTGAATTTGTTCTTGGAAGCCTATGATACTCACTCAAAGGTTTGTAGAATATAATATGTGGTATTAATATAGTTTTCTATATCCTTGAGTGGTAACACAAAGACTTATGAAAATCATCAAGTCTTGTGAATATTTCCAAAATGCTTTCACCAAAAGGTGGGACACTAAAAAAAATATAATATTCCATAACTCAATTTCATGAGGTTAATAAGGAGAATTCATAGGATGTTAGGAGTTTCACCAAAGTTTTAATGGTTTAATAAATTCCATTCCTAAATACCTAAGGCCTAAGTATGTTGTTACCCTCTTGAAATATTTCAATGCCTTTAAGGGTCAATTATCTTTCCTCCTTAGAGATAAAACCCTTGGTAATGTTATTCAAGCTAAGTATTATGCTCTCAAAATTGAGATGAATCTTATGATAGAACCTTTTGTTGCTATGGAGACAATAAATACCATTTACCCCATTGATAATTTTGTAAGAAGTGCAAACCAAGTGTTTGAGAGAGTGACCCCTCAAATGTTACAAACACAAGATTCTATTTTGATCATAATTTATGCTTTGGAAAGATAAAGGTCACAACCATGTTTCCCTTCTAATAATTGTAAGAATATTTCTTGAAACCCAAGTATAATACCCTCTATTAATCAAGAAAAAATCTTAGAAACGTCTGATTCCTCTCCAAAGCTTGAGGAAGAAGATTCTCCAACCATACTACATACAATGAATCATGATAAAGGACATCCACCTTTCTTCATCACCTTGATAGTGAATGATTTTTTCCTCAACAATTTTATGCTAGACTCAAGTTTCTATAATAATGTAATGTCTTTGAAAGTCATGAATCTATTGACATTAGAAATTACAAGGCCTTATTGGTATGTGTGTGGTATTGATTCAAGGGAAATCAAGGTTTTGGGTATCATTAAAGATTTACAGGTGGATTTGGAAAACCACCCTACCATATCTCTCTCAATGGACATGGTTGTTATAGGTATTCCTGATTTTTGGGATATTCTCTTATCTAGAAAATGGCCCAGGAACTTGGGGGGTAGTATCCAAATGGTCCTAAATAGGGAGACAACTATGAGGCTTCAAGTTGAATATTTTTATAACCCTATAAATAAGTTGAGCTATACAAATGAGGAATTTGGAAATCTATATGCGATTTAATAACACATAAAGATGAAAAAGTTGGAATTTGGACTATGTATTTTGATGGAGCATGTTCTAAAACAAGGCCTGGCAATGGGATAATCATAGTTTCACCTGAATTTGATACCAAGTTATTCTCATATAGGCTTGAATTTGAATGCACCAAAAATATTGTTCAATATGAAGCTTTGAACTTAGGGTTGGATATTTCCTTAGATATGAAAATTGAATTCTTAAAAGTTATTGGTGAATCAGAACTAATTGTTTCTAAAATTAAAAGGGTTTCCAACACCAAGAATTAGAAATTAAGGAGATATAGAAACATAGTATTAGACACCATTGAATTTTTCAATGGCTTTTCCATAGAAGTTTTCCATAGGGAATGAAATGCATTAGTTGATTCACTTATTATTGTTGAATCCACATTACAACCTTCAAATGATTTTATAAATGGGAAATACACTATGGAGGTAGTTTTTAGACCAACCATGCCAAATAACCTTGAACATTAGTAGGTCTTTAATGATTATTCCCAAATCCTTCATTTTAAGCATAGTGCGAAGTATTTTTTATAAGGTCAAATAAACTTTGAAAATCTAAAAATCGAAGAACTTCTAGAAGATTCCTTCCTAAAGGAGTGATTCCTTTAGAAAAAATATTTGATAGATATGATATGTGTAAGAAGAAACCGATAGTTGATCAATCTAAGAAGGAAATTGAAATCAATATTGGTTCATAATATATCCCTAGAATGAACAAAATAGGTAAAAATACCACTCCTAATGAAAGGAGTAAGGATGTGTTTACTTGGTCTTATGAAGACTTAAAAGCCTATAGAGAGGATGTTATCCAACATAGTATTCCTTTGAAAGAGGATGCAAAACCTTTTAGACAGAAGTTACGACACATTAACCACAAGTTATCCCCCTTGATCCAAAAGGAATAACAAAAAATGCTTGATGCTAAATTTATTGCTCCTATTAGACATTCTTCTTGGATAGATAACCTTGTGGTGGTCCAGAAAAAGATAGGTGATATTAGGTTGTGCATTGTTTTTAGGAATTTGAATCAATGTTTTCTCAAGGATAATTACCCCCTCCTGAACATGGATTTTTTTTTTCAAAGAGTTATAAGGGATGGAATTTTGTCTACGTTGGATGGTTTTTCTAGATATAATGAAGTCTTGGTTAATAAATAAGATCCACTAAAAACAACCTTCACCACCCCTTTGGTAACCTACAATTACTTAATAATTCTTTTTGGTATTTTGAATGTTGGGTCAACTTTTCAGAGAGCTATGTAGTTTTCCTTTATAGACTTGGTTGGGAAAATAATTGAGATATAGCAAGATGATTTGACTGTGGTGTCTAAAGAAAGGGATGCTCATTGCAATGTTTGAGGAAGATATTCAATCGATGTAGGAAATATCAGATCTCTCTCAATCCTACTATGTCCATTTTCGAGGTGGATCATTATGAATTACCGGGACATATCATTTCTAAGGATGGTATCGGTATAGACCCTTCCATATGATCAATAAATATCCCCAAAGATAGGAAAGCTTTACAATATTTCTTTAGTAAAATCACTTTCATAAGAACGTTTATCCTAAATTTCATTGAGATTTTGAAAGCTATGAATACTCTATTAAAGAAATATTCTTTTCTTTAATGGAATGATCAAAGTAAAAAATATTTTGAGAACATAAAGAAAAAAATCATATTTAGACCTGTTCTAGTCAGCCCTAATTATTCCATAGACTTAGTAATTTACTCTTTTAATTCTGAAGACAAAATAGCTGGTGTACTTTCACAAAAGGATACTGACATAATTGAAATACCTATATCCATTTTGAGTGGAGTCTTTGAAGAATCAAAATATACCATTAATGAAAAACAAGCTTATTCCCTTGTGAAGTCTCTGAAACATTTTTGAAATTATGTTGTATATAATAAAATCATAACATACGTCCCTTACCTTGTTGTTAAATATCTACTAACTCAACGAGATTGTTTGGGTACTAGGAGAAAATGGGATTCTAATTTCCAATAATATGACCTTGATATCAGACTAAAGAACATAATCAAAGGAAAAGGTTTAGCTAAAATTCTAACTAAGGGAAATGTGGCATATTTTGAGTTGGGACAAAATAATTATATTTGTGTAATCCTAAGTATATCATATTTTTGAGTTGGGACTGATATTCTATATTACTTAAATAATTTATCATGTTGTCCTCACTTCGATGATCACAATATAAGAGCCTTTAGATTGAAATTCGTGGATTCTTTCTTGACTCGGAATGGATTTGGTTGGAGGAATATTGATGGAATCATCCTTAGATGTGTGGACAAAGAAAAAGATAAGAATTTAATAGAGGGATCCATTTAGGATATTGTAGAGGAAATTTTGTGGCAGATACTACTACACACAAGATCCTAAGAGCAATTTATTATTTTCCTATGGTTTTCAATGATAATCATAAGTATGTTAGGTCTTTTCAACCATGCCAATTCCTATCAGGAATGAAGAAACTTATTTCCTTACCTTTGAAACCATTTAGAGATGAAGAATCATTTCAACAATGGGGGTTAGATTTCATCAGAGAATTGAAGGATAACTCTAGTAATGGATATCGATGGGTCTTGATTGCCACAAAATATTTCACTAGATGGGTGGAAGATATACCAACAAAGAAATCCAATGAATAATCCATGATCAATTTCCTAGAAGATAAGCTAATTACAAGATTCAGATCCCCAACCAAGATTGCTACAAATAATGATAAACCCTTTATGTTTCAAATAATGTTGCTTTGGCCACTTTATGTTTCAAACAAAGAATTTTGTTATACCACTCCTATAATAGTTTCCCATGAGGGAATGGATTGGT